>JALHCE010000067.1:0-65904 GCA_024340795.1 Tolypocladium amazonense
GGGGGGGGGGGGGGGGGGGGAATGGTGCGCAAAGCGTGTCCCCGTGTGTAGTCCGCCTCGTGGTCGGGTCGGCGTCGTGCCGGTCTGTGCCGGCCCCGCGTTCCCGGTAGCTCGGCCGCGGCTGGTCGCGGGGTCGGGAGGCCGCCGGCCCGGGGTCTCGTCGTGTACGGCGCTGCGCGATACCACGGGGTGGGTATATCACCTTGGATTGTAGGTTCGATAATTTCACATCAAATTCATCAGTCTTGCAAGGTTTCTGACATCTAAGACAAATAACGTTAGTCCACAGAAAACACCGACGCCTATGAACACGCCCCCTGCCCAAGTCCCATAATCATCAGCCTCCCGGTATCTTCTCGCGCCTTGATGCTCGGACGCTTTACGCAACCGCCGTCACCCTCCTCACGCTTCTCCTAGCGCCCTCGCCCGTGATCATGATGGCATTCTCCGCCTCGAGTGCGCGCATCACCTCGTTGAACTCGGACGTCTCGATGGGTACGCTCGCGCCTTCCGCAAGGCGCTTCGCTACGTCGCCCCAGCGCACCGCGTTGCCGCCGGCTGTCATGTCGTCGAGAAGCTGCAGCGCTGCGTCCTTGAGCTCGCCGCGGCGCTTGCGGTCTGCAGCGCTGGTGCCCTCCGTCAGCAGACTCATGTCAATACGGCCCTGGGCGTCGGTGGCAGCCGTCTTGAGAGCGCTCTGGATGAGACGGTTCGCCTCGCGGACATCGTCGCGCGTCACCGTCTCAGAGAGGCGCATCTTGGCGTGCGCTTCGGCAAGGCGGATCATGCTCTCGAGCTGTCTAGTCGTGGCCGTGATGCGCGTTTCCGCGGCGCGGACGTCCTGGCCAAGCGCGCGCATGGCGACGTAGCAATCGACGAGCTCTTGTGCGGCCTCGGGGGAAATGGTTGGGTTGATGTTGGCTCGGGCATAGGAAATGTACGATGTGAGGAACTCGACGGGCAAGATGTCGTTGGCTGTTGGAGCAGATTGTGGCTTATCTTCGAGGTAGAGGGACAGCAGATGCTTCGCGAGACGCTTGTCCGTCTTCTCGTCAACTCGGTCGAGAATGAGGTAGACGAGATCGAATCGCGAGAGTAGAGTGGGCGGCAGGTCGATGTTTTGAGGCACGGAGAGATCAGGGTTGTAGCGACTGCCGATTGGGTTGGCAGACGCGAGGATGCTGCTTCGGGCATTCAAAGTCGTGATGATTCCAGCCTTCGCAATGGAGACGGTCTGCTGCTCCATGACTTCGTGCAGCACCGAGCGGGTCGCGTCCGACATCTTGTCAAACTCGTCAATGCAGCAGACACCGCCGTCGGACAAGACCAGAGCACCAGACTCGAGGACTAGCTGCCGAGTCTCAGGGTCGCGAGTCACGTAAGCCGTGAGACCAACAGCTGAGGATCCCTTGCCGCTGGTGTAGATGCCACGCGGAGCGATCTTGTGGACGTAGGACAGCATCTGGGACTTTGAGGTTGACGGGTCACCGCAGAGCAGAACGTTGATGTCGCCTCTGTACTTGGGACTGCCTCCCTTCTGGAACGTCTTGTTGGCGCCACCAAAGAGCTGTAGAAGAATGCCCTTCTTCACATCATCCAGCTCGTAAATCGAGGGTGCCAACGATCTAGACAGCAGCTCGTAAATATCATCGCGAGTCGCAGTCTCCCGGATCTTGGCTTCTTCTTCGGCAGAGATGACGCGCGTCTCCTCCATGTCATTGGCACCATTTGCGGTGTCCTCTTCTCCCTCAACGCCCAGTGTGGAGGGATCCGCTCCCATGCGCTTCTTGTTGGTCTTTTGCACATGCAGAACGTCGACATACGTCTTGTACACGCTCTTGATGCTTCGTTGGCGGGGATTCACGCGCACGGGACTGACACGGAAGATGCCAGTTAGTTCGACGCGGTCGCCGGCCTTGCAGAAATCAACCAGCTCGTTGTACACGCAGACGGAGACGGAGTGAGGTGTCTGACCGGCAGGCACGGCATCAGGAGTCTCCTGCAGCTTGATGACCTGCTTGTCCTCGAAGGAGCATCTGTTGTGAACAATCTGCATAGAATTCTTGGAATTACAGATGGGGCGAAGGCATTCCGTGGGTTCGCGAATCTTGCCACGGTCGAGGCCAACATTGACTGAGTGATTGCAAACGTTGCAGCGGAAGAATGCGTCTTTCATGTCGGGAATCACGGGCGTGGTTCGGATGACGAGGCCCTTGACGCAAATCAAGCGATCCATGTCTTGTGGCATTGTTAGCGTACGGTGTAGCAGTGTGCAGGGTGAGCCGCTTACCAGTCGGGTTCAGATCTCTCAAGTTGGTCTGAATATCGAGACCAAAGGGCCGCACCACGTAAATCGACGCAGCAACCTGATCCTCCAACGATGCCTGCTGATCCTGCGGTGGCCGGGGTGTGGCTGGGTCTTCTGGTCTATCGGAGCTGGGGAACGCAGGCTCAGAGCTCTGCGTACCTTGCTGAGTATCCTCGTTGCCGGCGCTGCTTTGCGACGGCCGGTTTCTGAGGCTGTCGTTCCGAGCCAGCTCAACCATCATGTCATGCACCGACTGATCCATGACCGGAACGATTTCCTGCGGGTATGCCTGGATCTGATGCCACAGCTTCCGCGTGGGGGGATACAGATTCAGGTCGCCGATATCAAGGTAGAGTCTGGTCGTTCCCAGAAGGAGCATGTTCTCCAGAGCATCCCAGTATGGCTTCGACTCGGCATCAGGATCCATTGCGACATCCTCGTCCGAGATACCGTCGCGATACATGCGGTACTTTTGAGTGAAGTTGCGCAAGAAGTCCTTGAAGGAGGCAAAGGTGTCGTCAATAGACACGGTGGTACCCCAGATGAGGCTCTGGCCTTGGCCGCCGAGAGCATCAGCCTCGGAGGTGTTGGGGTCTCGGTTGGCGAAGGAAGCCGCGTCTGATCCGGGCGTGGTGCCTTCTCGCACGACTCGGCCGGCATCGTCCAAGATGACTCGGCGTGGGGCACGAGGAGTTCTGGCGGCGTCTGAGTTGATGTCTCCGCGCCTATACGCCGCAGAGCTGCCGCGCTGGGATCCAACAAAGAGACCACTGCTTTCGCTGCGCAGTTCAGAATGGTGCCTCAAGGAGCGGCCGGGGCTGGAGCTTGGCTCGTATCGAATGGGGGATGATTCTGCGAACATCAGCATCCACGATGCACCGGTCCCTTTTCAACAAAACTCACCGCGACCGAGGCCACCACTGGCGCGCGGTGTTCTCTGGGGATCGTCGCGAGGCGTTTGCGTGTCCGTCATCTGCCGCAGCGGCGAGCTTGGAGTAGCGCCGTGGCCATTCGTATCTTGGCTGTCCGTCATCTGCCTCAGCGGCGATGAGACGTCCCTGGCAGCGCCATTCTGCGGGCCGCTGCCACTCTCCGGGCCGGGAGAAGATTGGAAGAAGAGCGGGCTCGAGGCGAGCTGCGACGCCTGGCTCGGGGTGTTTTCTGCTTGGGACTGCCGCGCAGAGCGACGCGGAGTCGCTGACTGCGAGCTTCGCTGTCGACGGTTCGACGGCGACGACATGTTTAGCTGCAAAGGAATGGCGAGAGAGCAGCGGCTGTTGGGGATGGTGCTGCTGGCAGAAATCAAGAAATTGAGGGGCAGAAAAGGGCATGCGATGCACGGCGCATGGCGCGTCGACCCTCGAAGACGCGTAAAGTGCTTGCGGGACGCGCCCCCAATTAAAGCGCAGCTGGTCCGTGCGCACGCGTCGGAGGCTCGGAGCGGCCAAAGGTTCTGCCGGCCTGGTGCGGCTTGTGGCCAGTTGGAGGGGCCATCGTCAACCATGTCGATGCCAGCAGGTCAGCGCGGGCACTCGCACAGCAGACACAAGCCGCGACCATGTCTCCTGGAATGACCCTCTTCTCCGTCCAGGCCGTCCTCATCCTCAGCACCGAGGACGGCTCCCGGATCTTCGCCAAGTACTACTCTCCGCCGCACAGCGCCGGCACTGGTGCGTCGACAGCTCCTGAGAACCCCCTGGCTGATGCGCCGTTGCTAACTACGACGACTTCGCAGGCGGCGCAAGCTCCTCGGCGAACCCGTACCCCGACCTCAAGGCCCAGAAGGCTTTTGAGAAGGGCCTGGTTGATAAGACGGCCAAGCAGACGGGCGACATCATCCTCTACGACAACCGGATCGTGCTGTACAAGCTCGAGTCGGACGTTATGCTCTACGTCGTCGGCAGCCTCGACGAGAACGAGATCCTGCTGTACAACACCGTCCTCGCCCTCCGCGACTCCCTGCACCTCCTCTTCAAGTACGCGCTGTGCCTTGCCCACCTGAAGCGGAAGGCCATAATGCTGACATCGCCCAGACAATCCGTGGACAAGAGGACAATCGTCGAAAACTACGACCTCGTCTCCCTCGCCATCGACGAAATCGTCGACGACGGCATCATCCTCGAGACGGATCCCACCATCATCATCCAGCGCGTCAGCCGCGCGCCCACCCAAGACGTGCCCATGGGCCGCATTGACCTCAGCGAACAGGGCGTTAACAACCTCGCGCAGCTAGGAAAGTCCAAGCTGGCAGACTGGTTACGGCAGGGGCTGTAGTGTGTCGTCGCACAGGAGTTTTTTCTACGTTGTTCTAGCGCGCCGCACGGATGGCGAAAATTTCACGATGTCGGGCTTGTGGGATGAATGATGGCTGGGCGTCTCCTAAAAGGAAGTCATAAGGTTCTAAATATTTGGCCTCATACTCTAGTCTCTAAGGCTGCCTTGCGAAGGCGGTTCATAACCGCCGCGGCAATGTCCAGTTCGTCCTCTATACCGTCTACGTATATCGTGTCCGCGCCGCGCCGATCGAGCTCTCGCAGTGCCGAGAACAGCCCCTGTGCTATCCCTCTCGTATCGGTCCCCAGGCTGAGGTCGAAAACCTGCCCGATCACCTCCCCGTCCGTGTCTTTCAGATCACCCGTGAAAACGTCATACGATGTCTCGAGTTGTTGCTCTTGTAGACGTCCAGCGTCAGCCACAGAGTCGCGGCGCAGCTCGCCGCTGTTGAGCCCGGCTGCGGGCTTCCACCGCTTCGTTCGAATGACACCGATCCTCCTCGGGGCGTGGCCATTGGTCTGGCTTGAAACCGCCTTCGCGGTTGCTGCGGACTCTATGTCCTCGGGTAGCAGTCCTTCGGCTCCTCCCTGATAGGTCGATTCATAGAGCACCACCTTTGCTTTGGGGCTGTAATGCTTGTACTTCATGCCGGGCGCCCGTGGCGCAGCCTTGCCCTCCTCGCTCCGGTCCTTGTAGGCCTTAACCACACTCTCCCAGCCGGGGCAGCTCCGCAGCTCGTCCATGCCTATGCCGCCTGGTCGCAGCACCACCGGAGGATCGCACAGGCCGTCAACGACGGTGCTCTCCACGCCGACCTGGCACGCGCCGCCGTCAAGGATGAGCTCGATCCGCCCGTCCAGGTCGTCCTTGACATGATGTGCCGCCGTTGGTGACGGCTTGGTAGATGCGTTTGCTGACGGTGCGGCCAGCGGGACGCCAGCGAGCTTGATGAGAGTCAGGGCGAGAGGTGACGATGGCATCCTCACACCGAACGTCGCGAGGCCGGCGGTGACTTCCGGTGCCAGTGGTGAAGGCTCCGGGTTGGGCAGCAGAATCGTCAGCGGTCCAGGCCAGAAGCGCTCTATCAGAGGCTTATATCTGGACGGGATCCAATCGTGGTTGCGCGCCTCTTCACTCCCCAACAGCCCCTTGAGCATGTGTAAGTCGGACACATGCACTATGAGAGGATTGTCCGACGGTCGGCCCTTGGCCGCATAGATTCCCTTGACCGAGGCGCTCCGCGTAGCATCCGCCCCAAGCCCGTAGACTGTCTCCGTGGGGAAAGCGATGGGCGTGTCCCTCGTCCTAAGATAGCTCGCCGCAGGCTCCAGCGCTGCTACGGCCTCGCCGGCCTCACGCTGGATGCGCCACTCGTCCAGTCTCGCCAGGCCGTCAGCGGCAGCAAAGTAACCCAGCTGCTGCCCCCCACTCGGGACGGCGACTATTCGCGTCTCCATGGCGGGCGCCGAGACGGTTGTGAGGGCTCGGGCCAGGGCTGTTGTAAGTCGTCGAGGAAGTCGTGGGTGCGCCAGAACGACCCGGATCCGAGGTGAAAGGGCTTCGCAGAGCCGGAGGATTTGCGTGGTGCAGGCGACAAACGGCTCGTTCCAGTGGAAGCAAGATTTTGAGCTGCAAATCAGAGGCTGTGTCGTTGCGTGGGCAGCTTGTGTTGAAGGCGACTGAAAAATTTATGAGCATGCTTAACTTTTTCTCATGGTCGCGGCGCTCATCTCTGGTGAGTCGCAGCTGGGATTGACTCGCCGCCGTCTCCACTAATTTTCAACCACATCGGCCACCTCAGGCTTCTGCGCCGCGTCTGCGAGTAGGCATTTACGCAGTATATTGTGCGCAGTCACCATCTAGCAGGAATCAACTTGCAAATCTTCTTCTCAAGGTAGATTGTACAGTCGTCATGACTCCAAACCTCTATCCACTGCGCCGTTTCGGTTCTACCACCCCCAAGACCAAGTGCTCCGTAGGTCAGCAGTCGTCTCATCCCTTGGCCACCAAGTTCCTCGCTTTCCTTCTCTCCTCCTCGGTCAAGACCCATTCCATACCCCCATCTCCTTCTTCAGCAGCCAACTCCTCCCATTCATCGTCCTCCATGTTGGCCACCATCAGCAGCTGCGTCACCTTGGCAAACGCCTCTCGGACGCCATAGTCGCCCCTCGACACCGTGTTTACGATCCCTGTAAAGTCCCTCTCCATGCGAATCGCCCCAAACGCCGTCGTCTTTCCGCTGTAGCTTAGGATTCTCTTCTCCAACACCTTGGAGAGATATCGTGCCGTAATGTCCAAAAGGCCGCTGTACGTTCCCGGGGTCATGACCCGCGCAATGGCCTTCATCAACTGATCCCAGCCGTGCTCAAATCGTCGCGGCACCTGGTCCAGGAGGTCTTCCTCCGTCTCGTCGTTTTGGTGTGCAACCTCGGCGAGCTCGTCCTCCGTCAACGTGTAGTCCGCGTCGCGGAAGGTATCGTTTAAAACAGGTCGTAGGCGCTGCTTGACGACTTGGTTAAAGAGCACTTGGATTCCCTCGTTCAGAAGCTCCGTGGACTTCGCGATGACACTCGACTCCAGCGCATGCAGGGCGTTCGCCACGAATGCGACGTCTCGCTCAAATGGGAACGAGTCCTTCAACGGTGCCTGCAAAGTTACTTCGTCCGTCTGGCTTTCGCTGACACATATCCGGCCGCTGACTATCCTGTTCAGGTATTCGTTGGCCATGTCGAGACTGTTGATCAGCACGATAAACTGAATGATCTTGTCCTCCGGCGGGAGGCCGCCCTGGATCACCGGCTTCGGATACGACTCGTCGCGCATCTTCCGCTGGATCATGCCGATAAAGTCCCCACCAAGGACCCGACCGATTGTAGGAATGACTGCAGCGACAACATCCCGCTGTGACGTAGATAGAGACTTCTGAATCACCGTGTTGACGATGTACATGACATCATCTACCGCCAGAATGATGTACGGAGCGTTGCCCTCGAGATGCTTGTTCAAGCTAAGTGACAGACCGCTAGGGTATTCGTCAAGCTGGAAAGCCTTCTCCACCGACCGGCGAAAGAAGAAGGTCGTCATGACATTGTATGGAGTGGTCAACTTCGCCGAAACCTTGCGGTACAGGTTTGACTTGACCAACAAGTCGGGAATGACAAGAGGGCCGTCCTCCGTGCCGGGCCCCTATGAAATGTAAGCAAGCCGGAGTCATGGCGAGGGCTACAGCGTCACGTACCATGCATTTTCCAGAGAGGAAACGCGTGTATAGGGACCAGCGCCCCAGCATCACAGCGATCTCACTCAGTAGCCCATCGACTTCCTTCATGTTCACGCCCTCGTCCTCACTGTTTCGGGCGTTGCTCCCAACCGCTGGCGAGCTACCCCTGGGCGTCCCTGATCGAGGTGGTTGTGGCAAGAAGCTCTGGACGAGGAATGAAAAGGGATAACTCTTGACGTCGGTCAACTTTCTGTCGACGCCGCGCTCGTCGCTCCACGTGTCGACGATGATGCCGCCCTGGACGTCTGCCTCCATTTGCAACCTCTCAATGACACGGACCATCTTTCCGGAGCCGTAGTGTCGTTCGACTAAGCCTCCATGGCCATCGACAATCTGTGCGATGTGCTCGAAAAGCTTCGTCAGTGCGTTGGCGTAGAAGAAGCCCTCTTTGCGACCGTGTCCGCCCATGCTGTCCTTCAGCGTCGCCCGCGCCGTGCCGGCAACGCCTTGGCAGACGTATCTCCCGTAGACGTCTAAGCCTACGTCGGTCCTCCCAATGAGAGGAAACAACTTGAAGAACCGGGTGACATTTGCGCCGTCACCGTCACCGGCGGCCCTTTCAAACTCGCGGAGGAACAGCCCACACAAACTCTCTCTGGCGCTCTCCAGCGTCACCCACGGCGGGTCGGGCACCTCGACGCTCGGTACTATGCTCGCGGCAAAAGCACCTCTCGCGATTTCTTCCGGGACTTTGCTTGCCCGGAACAGGTAGCCAGCCGCAGCCTCCCAGTCCTGAGGGGCGCCCATGGAGCCCACTACGCCGTTGACGCACGCCTTGAGCTCGGCAATCTGCTCGACGAAGCCCAGTGTATCCTCCACCCTGCTCTTCTCCAGGTCCAGCTCCTTGACTCTGTTGCTGAGGCGCCCAGCCGTCTCCGCGGCAGACGACAGCATCTCGTTGCCGATCGACCGCGCGGCGATGACCTGCGCGCCTAGCCCGGCACGCAACAGGTCCAACCGGCCGAGATCCCGCGAAAGATCGGCCTGCGAGGCAACCAAAGCATCGAGCTGAGCCGTTATCGCCGACTCCCGTTCGTGGAGGGCAGCCAGCGCGGCGCGCACCTCGGCCATGTTGCTGGCATCGTGGACGGTGCCGGTGCTCGAGGCGGCGGGGGTCACACTGGCATCGTCGTTGTGCGAGCGATGGGGAACGCCGTTCGGGAGGGCAGACATTGGCGAGGAGGCGTCGTGGCCGAGAAGCACATAGCTACCCGACCTCAATTCGTCTCCCGGGGTTGGAGGATGCGGGTTGCGAAGGATGTCGAGTTGAAGGTAAGGTAAGGGACACGATGTGGATTGCCGCCGCGCCAAGCTCTAGCCTACCCTGTGCCTCGCATGGCGTCCACAACCGTACCCGTACTGCACCAAACCACCACACCGCTGTGGTCACCGGGAACACGACGCGCCAGGCTGTTCAAGACAATGTACGAGTTACAACCGCGTTTTCTCTTGCCGTACATCGCTATGCAAGCTTATAATTTCTGGATAGATGGTACACACGCCCCACAGTAATATACACCCGCCCACAAGGACGCTATACCGCCTGGCTGTAGCCACCACCCAAACGTCTCTTCCCGTACTTGAGATATTTTCGCAACTCATCTGCCCAGAAAACCATGCTGCAAAGAATTACCAGCCGTATCAGATCGCCGAAACCGAGAGCCTCTGTCTGGAACACCTCCTGCAGCCAGGGTAGGTAGATGACGAGCAGCTGACACACCAGACTGAGAGACACGGCCCAGTTGAATAAATTGTTGGCAAATAGCCCGATTTCCCCACGGAAGATGGATTTCGATTCGGACCGACAGCTGAGGGCGTTGAACATATCGAAGAAGACGAAGCATGTAAACGTCATGGTGGTGTCCCGACGGGTGACTTGACCATCCGCCAGCATCTCGCGGCTGTAAATCAACATGGTGCCAATCATGATGATGGATGCCGATGTCAGCACTCTCATGAGAAGCGCGCGGGTAAGCACAGGGTCATTGCGCTTTCGTGGCGGACGGGTCATGACGTCCGGGTCGACGCTTTCTACGCCGAGCGACTGTGCAGGAGGACCGTCCATGATGATGTCTATGTCTGGTCAGCGCCTGAGTTGAATCCTGTGTCAAGCCACTTACTTATCCAAAGAATCTGCATCGGGTTCAGAGGAGACTTGAACCCGAAGCAAGTACACAGAAAAACGAGAGACAAGCCCGCGGCGCTCGTGCTCAATTGGAAGGTCAAGAAATTCTGGATGTTGTTAAAGATGCCTTTGCCCTCCTCTATGGCATGCAGGATGGTGGAGAAGTCGTCGTCTGTCAAAATCATATCGGCTGCTTCCTTGGCCACATCAGTTCCGTGACGGCCCATCGAGATGCCAATGTCTGCCCTCTTCAGAGCGGGAGCATCGTTGACACCGTCACCGGTCATTGCCACGATGTCTCCGCGGGACTGAAGCGCTCGGATGATTTTCAGTTTGTGCTCGGGGTTCGTTCGAGCGAAAATGGTTGTATGTTGCATCGCTTGCGCCAGGTCTTCGTCAGACATCCGATCAACTTCGTCACCCCTGAGCACTGGCTTGACCGTCGTCTGGCTTGTCGAGTGAAGACTTGACACGGCAATATTCATTCCCAGCTGCTTGCCGATCGCAAGAGCTGTGGTCTCAGCATCGCCTGTGATCATGATGACCTTCACGCCTCCTCTCATCAATCTCCTGATGGACCGCCCGACTCCAGGACGCGGGGGGTCGCTCATACCCACCAGCCCAGCAAAGGTTAGGTCCCTGTAAACATCGTCCAACGTCTGAGACGAGGAGTTGCTGCTGCTGTCTTGGCCAGGAGTGTTGCTTCGGGGGGGGCCCGGGGTCAATCGACCCCTTGAAGACCTTGAAACAGTGCCACTGGCAAAGGCGAGCACCCGGAGGCCCTTGGCCGCCATGGAATCTGCTGCCGCGAGCGCTTCCTGGCGTCGAGCGGAGTCTAGCACGATCTCACGACCATCTCTTTCGAGATAGGTGTCGCATGCAGCAAGGACCTTCTCGACAGAGCCCTTCATGTATGCGTAGTCCTTGTCGCTCTTGGAGTCGGATCCTATCGTGACTCCCATCCACTTGCGTTCGGAGCTGAATGGCGTTTCGCCGACTCGAGGACCGATCGAGTCTCGAACGTCGTGCTCGTTGAATTTATCAAGCAAATCTAGCATGGCGACATCCGTCGGTTGGCCGACCCATCTGGTGTAAGGGGCCCCATCCTCGCGGCCAAGGGTGGACGACAATACAGCTGTCGCGGCTGCCCCATTCTCGGTGTATTTCTTTGCCAGTCGTGCATTGTTGGCAATATTGCCGATGCGCATGATTCGCATGGACGCTTGGCTAATCTTGGCCTCGACAGTCTCGGAATCTGAGGCGACATCGATCGGCCCGTCTGCACCAAAACACCACATCTCAGTTGTCGTCATGTGGTTTGTGGTCAGAGTTCCTGTGGATATATAATATTAATATTGCTCATCGAGACTGCCCTTTCCACACGTACCTGTCTTGTCCGTGCAGACAACGTTCACGGATCCGAGGGTCTCAACCTTGGGCATTCTGCGCACAATGGCATTGTGCTTGGCCATGCGATGCACGCCCAGGGCCAAGGTCACCGTCACAATAATGGGCAACCCTTCTGGAATGGCCGCTACAGCAAGCGATATAGAGATGGTGAATATCTCCAGTAATTTTTTGCCTTGCAGCCAACCGACAACGGAAATTAGACCAATCACGACGAATGAGGCTTTGCTCAGCTGGGTTCCAAGTACGTCCATGGAGAGCTGAAGTGGCGATCGCGGGCTTTCGGTACCGGAGACGCTCGAAGCGATTGCGCCAAAGTGAGTATTGCCTCCTGTGGCGAATACGACGCCTTGACCGTGACCGGATTTGATCAGTGTTCCCATGTAAGCGATGTTATGTTTTTCGCTGGCTACGTCGTATTCATGGCCGGCGTGGGGGGGCAGGGGTACTGGCTGCGGAAGCTGGAGATGATTGATTCCGAGCGCATCTACTCGTCGCGGTCGTGCCTCTGCCGTGATGCTGACTGGCTCTGTTTCTCCCGTGAGATTCGACGCGTCAATGGTAAGATCCGCCGCCTTGGTCACGCGGATGTCGGCAGGAATGCGGTCTCCGGTGGTGAAGAGTACCAGGTCTCCAGGCACAAGCTGGCTAGCCATGACTTTGGTTGATGCCGCGTCCAGAATATCCTCCACGGGTGTCTTCGTTCCTGGACTACCGACATGGTCCTTGATTTCTGGGATGATCGGGGGCCAAGAAGGCGACTTGGCCGGGCCCGGCGACTTGCTCACCCCTCCACGCACCAAGTGGGCGTGATTTGGTACGAGGTGGTTCAAGGCTTCAATTGACTTTTCCGATCGGTACTCCTGAACAAAGCCCACAGACACGACAATGGTGACAGCCACCGTGATGCTGACCGCATCGTCCATGTTGCCCAGGAGCAGAGACGTTCCCGCCGAGACGAGGAGCAGCATGATCAGGGGCTCCTGGAACTGTTTGACGAATCGAAGCCACAAGGCTTCCGGTGGTTCATGTGGTATTTCGTTCGGGCCGTAGTTGCTAAGTCGCGTCAAGGCCTCGGTGGGGGGGAGGCCATGGGTGAGCGAGGTTCGTAATTGCGCGGCCGCCTCGCTTGGCGTCATGTACGAGAATTCGTCCGCAACCCCCTGGCGGCAAGTTAGCCTTGCGTTGTCCTGATCAATTGGTCTGAATGCTCGCTGCGCCTTACCCTGGCATGTGTTGAAGATGCCCGTACATGTCGAGGCCGGGACTGTGACTTGTCGCCATCTGGCGACTCTGCTATGCTAGGGATGCCTGAGGTAGGGAGGAGAGACTCGCCGGCTGAGCCTTGACTGCCCTGCCATGGCAGCTGCATCGTCGCGCACGCAGAGCCGACGCTGTCGATGCACTAAAGGCGAGTATCACCGCACGAGGAGTGATCGCATACGCTGGGTCATGAGGCAGGCTGGCTGACAAGCGAAGGCGGCCGGCCCATGCGGAGGCAATCCAGTGGTGCGCGTGCAGGTTCGGCAGTGGCTGAGGCTCGCTCCAGACTCGACGCGCGGTGAGGATGTCGATGAGCTCGCAGCCAGGCAAAGATGCAAGAGTTGGCAGTGGAATATGGGAGTGAATGGCCACAGGCAAAGAGGCAAAGGTGTCGTGAGGGAGGACCCACGTTAGCGCATGGCTGCCAGCCGCAAGGCGCCAGGGGCATGTTTGGAGACTGGAGCTGCCAGCGACACCTTGGCGGGCCTCCCGGGACCGACCACCCGCAGCCAATGGCAGCGTCTGAACGCGTCGAGCGGCGGGCGGTCGGCCACTGCAAGCCTGACCTCAAACCACTGCGAGACAGGCTGTCGGCGCTGGCTGCGGTGTCGCTGGCTGTGCGACTCGCGACTCCAGGCGTTCATTCCACTACACCCGACCCCACGAAGCGAGGTACGCGGCGCGGGGCCACGGAAGCAGTTCAAGGCCTACGCCTCTGCATTAACGAATCCTGCCTTTGCCCGCCGAGCATCAGCGATGACGCCGTCATTTCTCTGCTTGCACAGTCTGGCATTCATTTGTACCCACGAATAAGCAAGGTGAGATACTACGGAGTACAGAGCACAGTGGTCGTTCACATTCGTACCTGGGAGGGCAACGAGGGGACGCGCCTTTGGGGGCTCTCGGGAGCGGATAAACCCCGTTCCCGGGGCATTCCAGGTCTCGCCGCGCGCAGCCACTGGTCAGCGACGCAAGCAGTGGAGCCCTGCCTGAGGTGGCCTCAGCCACGCCACGCAGCGCCAGGCCCAGTCCCTCGCTCCCAGCCACGCCATTTTAGTCAGAGCTCGTCCTCCAGAGGCGACGGGCGACTCCCCCCCAGCCGAAGCCCAATCTTGCAGCTCGCATCAACATTGCCGCTGCCGCCCACGCTGCGTCTATCGCCTCCATCGCATCGGCTCCCGTCGCGCGAAGAGACGCTCCCCTTCTGGCGGCCGTATCCATTTGCTTCATGCCGTTGCGCTGCCCTTTTGCGCGCGTGAATCTGGCTTGACACGGTCCCGGGCGCTTGTTTATCCACCTGCAACGCGCACCCCTGGTCCTGTGTTTACTCACCTCCACTCGCACGCTGCACGTCCACCACCGCATTCTTCCTCAACCGCGCCGTCGATCCCCGCGACAAGGACCGTCCGCCGTCGTCCATCATCGAGCTCTAGCTTTCGCAGCGCCGTAGTGCCGCAGCGCCGCCGCGCGTCGCCGCCATGTTCTACTCGGAGACGCTGCTCAACAAGAGCGGGCCGCTCGCCCGCGTCTGGCTCTCCGCTAACCTCGAGCGCAAGCTCTCCAAAAACCACATCCTGCAGTCCAATGTCACCGACAGCGTCGAGGCCATCATCACGCCGAACCAGGCACCTATGGCACTGCGTCTCAGTGGCCAGCTCCTGCTCGGTGTCGTCAGGATATATCAGCGAAAGACGCGTTATTTGCTTGATGACTGCAACGAGGCTATGATGAAGATCAAGATGGTTTGTCTGCCCACGTTGAGCCGCCGCATATGGCCTTCATGCTGACTTGGCCCTCCCAGGCATTCCGATCCAGCGGAAACAACGATTTGGCTGCCAATTTGCAAATGCCCAACCGCGAGGCCCTGCTGCTTCCGGACAAGATAACGCCCTATGATAACCTCGAGCTCCCTCCTCCACCCGATGCCTCGTGGCTCTTGTCGCAGGTCGACGATGTGACGGCAACGCCCGTAGGACGCAAGGGGCGCATCAGCCACAACAGGGACATCAACCTGCAGGAGGACTTCGACAACAGCCAATTCCTTCAACGCGCCAATAGTTTGGACGAAGATGACCTCGCTCCAATGGACGATCTTGATCTGGAGCTTGATTTTGGTCTTGACATCGACGGTGGCCCGAGCCAGAGCATCGAAGTGGGCCGAGATGCGCCTGCTCCGCGGGATGTAGAAGATGACGTATTCAGCGAACTCGACATCATGCCGCGGCACAAGGATCGCGCCGGCAGAGACGAATCTCTGGCTATTGACTTCGGTGACGATGGTGTTCGAATCCTGGACGGAGAGGGGGACATTGCAATGGGCGACGACGAGTTCGGCTTCAACGCAGGTGACCAGTCTACTATGCCGGACATGACCGGAGTCGCCAAAATCAACCGCGCGAGGATATCAGAGTCCCCGCTGTCTGACATTGACGAGGCTTTCGCCCGAGAAGTTGAGGCCGAGTACTCCCACCACAACCATACCGACTTGTACGAGCCCCAGGAGGATATTGAGCATTCCCTTTTGCGACGACCCGCGCAACGCGCCAAGAAACAAAAAATCATGATGCCTGACAGCGAGATTGCGCTGTCGAGCAGCCACATCAAGCAACAGCAAGCCGACAGACACAACATTATCAAGCCAGCGGCATTCCTTCCCCGCGATCCTTTCCTCCTAGCCTTGATGGATATGCAAAAGAATGGCGGCTTTGTGACATCGATTATGATGGAAGGACGGAGCATGGGATGGGCCCCGGAGCTGCGCGGAATGCTGTCCTTGGACTCGGTTCACGGCATGAGCGAGCTGAAGAGGAAGCGCGACAGCGGCATTGCGGACGTCGACAGCGACCAAGGCGCCGTCAAATCGCCCCGCCTCGAGCTCGGAGATGATACTGACTTCAACTTTGATGGTGATGGGCTTGGAAACCAGAGCGTGGCGGCAGACGGCACGATTCTCGAGATCCCCGCTGACGACGAGCACCGGGACAGGGACATTGGCAGCCCCATGCCCGAATTTGATGAGACTACGGCTCCCCTGGTGCATCCCGCTGACAGCGGGCCCGTGTCTATTGGCACGAAGCATGCCGTTCACATCCTGCGCGATTTGTTTGGATCCGAAGCTGCTACCAACGAGGACAAGAGGAAGAAGTCGTCGGTGGTTTTCCAGAACCTGCTGCCTGAACAGCGGACGACAAAGGCTGAAGCCACAAAGATGTTTTTTGAATGTCTTGTGCTGGCCACCAAGGACGCCATCAAGGTCGATCAAGGTTCCAAGCTGGGAGACCCCATCCGCGTACGAGGGAAGCGCGGCCTCTGGGGCGACTGGGCCGAGCGCGAGGCTGGCGGGGAGATTTCCGACCAGAACGAGCCAGAACCCGCGGCCGTTAGCGCACACGCCGTTGCTGTCGAGGCTTGAAGCGCGTGTCCGTCGGTGACGTTCTACGGTAGTATGTTTTGACGATTGACGCGGCCGTCACGCCGGCTCGTGTATCATTACTGGATGCGTGCATTGTTGAGCATTGGCTTGTTGGACTGGACAACTTCAGAGGCGTTGCAGGCGTTTGGTGGGAGATACCATGGATCGCGCACGGGTACACTGTCAGAGGTCGAAAAGGAGGTGATTATGGGGGTCGAGAAACGCCGATCAGGGATATAGGTTCGCTCGATCCGTTCTGTTGGATGGTGTTTGGGCGAAGGCTTTTAGCTGTGACTAGTCTAGCTGATCGATTAAATGTACAGCGCCGAAAATTTTGCAACGTGCCAATTGCCTCTAATCTCTGTTGAATGTCCGGACTCCGGGACGGGGCCAATTGTCTGTCGAGTAGTCAACGAAAGGCATGACGGCAACGTCCAGGTCGCGGGACGACGCGACGCCAAAGCTCCGTCAGAGGCAGCGCATTGCCCCGCCATAACCATCTGTGCCCCACGTCAGGAGTGATCGCATCTGGACCAGGCACCGACGTTTCCACCCAGGCACCCTTTCAACATTGACTATAAAGCCACGCTGGAGCCTGAACTGTTCGCTGCTCCGAGTAAACCGACGTCAGATTCTCCCATACTCCAAATTACGATCCGAGACCGCCAAAATCGCCGAAGCCAATAGCCATGCCTGCCCCTTCGCCCCTCGCCATCGCCTCCAGCTCCGTCCAGCGGCTGCGCAAGGAAGAAGCCTCCTACCACAAGGAGCTCGCGGAACAGGAAGCGCAAGTCAAGACCCTCGAGGAGCAGATCCAGGCCGGGCACGGCAACGAGGACGGCAACGCCGAGTACATGTTGAAGCAGCAGGTAAGATGCGGTTCACCAAGCTCCGGATGCCGTTGTTGGACCCTGCCGCCTCCCTGGCCTAGCTACGGCTGACAGTTTTGCGCAGCGACTCGCCATCGAGCAGACCAAGGCAGTTTTCGCGCCGCTCAAGACGCGCATCGCTGAGGCTGTCGCCAAGCTGGAGGAGCAGATTGCGGCAAGCGAGGAATCTGGCGCGCACGCGGAAGACTTGGAGCAGGCAAAGGCCGTTCTGGCGCAGGCCAAGGCTGCCTAGGGAGATATGATCTCGCAGAAGAGATTGAAGGGGCATCACGGACGGAGAGAGATAATGTGTGAGGAGCCGGAAGTTTGAGAGCTATACCATTTGCGAATGATAAATTACACCTCATGTTTAGAATGTCGTACTTGTCGACGATCTCTTCCCTCGTCGTGGTATCTATACTGCACAGGCCGTTGTTCCAGAACGGTCCGCCGAACCCGTCATAGGCCTAGTCATCCAACTCCATGGAGTCCTCGTTCCTCGCTGGCTGGCCATTGGCCTCCTCGTCCTCCTCGTTCCCGTCTACGTCCGCCGTTTCTTTCGAAGGGCGCTCGCCGTCCTCCATGTCTACATCATCTCGAGACCCGTCTTCCGCAGCCTGGTCTGATGGCGTAGGGGCGTCTTGCGTCCCAAACTGCCGCGTTGTGTCCTTGGACAGGGAAGATTTCGGCTTGGGCTTGTCAGGAGCCGGTGTGCCACGTGATGGCGTTAATGCGCCGCTGGAGGAGACCGGTCGAGGAGTCTCGCCTTCGCTGTCAACAGCCTTCGGCTGGCTGTCGCCATCCGGGCGGGGAGTAGCATGGTCGCTCGGGGCGTTCCTGGGTGTCTGGCCTTCCTTGTCACCATCGACGTCGTCCTCGCCTCCCTCGTTCATACCCTCCCGTCTGTCAACCTCTTCTTTTTCGTCTCGTATTAGCCGTCGTAGCATCATGCCTTCTTCCATAATCCTATTGAACTGGTCTCGCCGCTCCTTCCAGGTCTCGCTGTATGTCTGGCTCTCGCGCTCGAGCTCCTTGCACTCCTCTTCCAGCTTTGCCAGGTTGACGATTTGGTCTTCGCGCGGCCGCAATAGTCTATTTGACGTAATCTTGTCGGCAAGCTCGTCGAATTTCTTTCGCTGCGCCAGGGTCGCGCGAGCAGACTCCAGCTGCTCTCGAAGCGCCGCGTTGTTTGCTCGGACAGCCTGGCATTCGGCGAGGATTCGCTGCTGATCGGCTGTATATCGCTCGCGCTCCCGTTGGTTCGCATCGTGGAGAAACTGAAACCGGGCGATGCTGCTGTCGAAGGCAGCGAAGTCGAGCGTCAGGTCTTCTTGCAGGGACTCGGTGCTGGCGTTGGCAAGCGCGGAAGGTTGGACGCCGTTTCGGCCTTCCAGCGCCCCAGACGCATTGGAGACGGCAGACGAGATCAAGCCGAGGCGCTTCGTGATACGCTTAAATGGTTTCTCCTCGACGTTGAGGAGTCGCGTCTTGTGAAGGTCAGACTCGCTCCTCTCGTCGAGTAGGTCCCACGTAGCCATGATGTCGAGGCTCAGGCCTGACTTGGTTGGCCACTGGCTCTGACTCTGGAGTCGGGGAAGCTTTGAGAGTTGCCGATAAAAACCCCGACGATCGGGAGAAGTATGAGGAAGAGAGGCGGCTGCCTTCTTGACGCGTGTGCACTCGCGAGAGGGAAGGTTTGGTGTGAGTGGAAGAGATGAGTATCGGCTTGCAGCCTCGCAGTAGCGTAATTGGATGGCCCTTTGTTCTGGCGCGGGCGGTTGGTAGCTCCCGTTTGTCGCCGCTGACTAACCCGTTTTGCGTGCTTCTTGAACTTCCCACCGCCGCTTCCCGAGAGCCTACATCCCATCACCACGTCACATTAAACGGCATCGCTTGATTCCCCCGCCCCCGTACATCTTGCAAAGGCGCAACATGTCGGACGAAGACAAAGCGCTTCTTGCACGCATCGGACAGCTTGCTGGTGCGATCTTTCCGTCGCCATCATTCTACTAGCTGTCGCCACTGACTTGACTAGGGCAAATTAATCGGCACAAGAGCCAGCAGGCAGGGCCTGCGCCAAGTACGCATTCGGCGCCGTATCGAGGTACGAGTGTCATCGAGCCTGACTTTCTCTATGTAACTGACTCCAGCAAAGGCAACACCTATCGGCACGCGAGCGCCCCATATGCTCGCTCCGGATACCGAGGCGGGCGGGCACTTGCTCCTCACCGCCACCGGACCCTCCATCTCAACAACTCGAAGACTGGCTCTGAAGCTGATACACCCAACAATGGCACTCCACCCGAAACGAGCAACTGGGTATCTAGAAATGATCGCCATCGCCAGCTAATAAATGCGAAGGTCTACGAAAAAGAGGCTCAGAGTCGGACAAAGGCCATCGAAGAGACTCGGCAACGGAAGCTCAGACATCAACGATTCAGAGAGAAAAAGCGATTTAACGACTTCTTACGACGGCAGGCTCCAACCTCCGATGTAACAGCTAACCCCGAGACTCCTGCGAACAGGAATGAGATCATGATTGAAGGCATGCTATTCCGCGTCATGGACGGCGGAAAGAAGCTCGCCAAGGTCATGGGTCAGTTGGCTACTCCAAAAAAGATGGCCATCGATCTCAAGACCGCCAAATCTGACAAGACTACAGATGACCTCCACTCCGCCCCAGCGACACCGAAGAGCGCCACCGTTGCGGGTGTCACGTTCCACCGAACGAAAACCGGCAATCTCGTCGCTAGCCGAGTCGTACAGGACCATCGGTATGTTTCCCCATGCCGTGTGGGCACTTCGCTGACACGATGCAGTCGGTCTGGCGTGGTAAAGAAGAACGAGCCATGCAAGATCTTCTCAACGACGGGTAATTACTTCATCTGAAGCTTGGATCGGACAAGCTCTCCACTACTCAGGCGTCTCTGCGAGACGCATTGGACACAGCTGATGTATTACTATAGGATCATGCCCCAAGGGGCCTTTGTGTCGATACCAGCACGACCCGGCCAAGGTGGCCATTTGCAAGGACTTCCTGAAGGATGGGAAGTGCGCCCGAGGCGAGTCGTGCGACCTGTCCCATGAAGCCACTGCCGAACGCATGCCGGACTGCTTGCATTTTGCCAAAGGTCACTGTGCCAACCCTGACTGCCACTACACTCACTCCAAAGCAGCCCCAGGTGCTCCCGTGTGCGAGGCGTTTGGCTTCCGTGGCTACTGTGAAAGAGGAGCGTCGTGCACCGAGAGACATGTCTTTGAATGCCCCGACTTCAGCAACACGGGCAGTTGCAAGAACAAGGGATGTAAGCTTCTGCACCGAGAGAGGGCAAGCGTCCTTCGAACGAATGCCAAAGCAGACGACGAGATGGAAGACGTTTCGAGCGACGATGAACCTGCCGATTCAGACGACGTTGACTCTGACGAGGTGGCCGAGTTTATCGCCGCCGAATCGGATGACTCGGAGTTTGAGAAAGACATGGACTTCATACGCGTATAGATTTACTTGCTGCCATGCGGCTATGACCATTGTTTCGTATGCGTGGCATACGGACAGACCCAGGATACTGGCGGAGGAGGATGTTGAGTCTACCTTACTTGCCCAGTCTCAGGCGTTTGGCGTCGACTCTGCTTCCCAATGGCGGAGGGCAGAGCGCAGCCTTACCTAGCATAGCTCTCGAGACCTCAGGCCTCTGCCCAGCGCATGCGTGTCGAGGTGTGAATGAACGAACGAAAATAGCAGACAAGGAAGAAATAACGAAGATGAGCGAGAGGTGTGAAGAACACCTCCGGTATCATAGCACGATAGAGAAGAAATAACTTATTGGGAAGCTGATTTGACTCGTGATGGCTGCGAAGAAAAAATTGACGAGTAACATGTAACGTATTAGTGCATGCAGCAACGGCTACGATGCCATCACCACCTGCCTACGTAGAGTACGGTTAGCATGAGTCAACGGTTCGAGAGTCTGACAGAGCTGCCCCTCTTCCCGCCGCCCGTTTAAACTCGTACGGGTCGAAGAAGCGCTATTTTTGGTCCGCCAGGTGCTAAACCGAGAAGCGAACATGTCGGGAAGAACCCTACCGGCGCCACCCCCGGCGGGCCAACCGCCGTTGATTGACGTCCCTGCGACTGACTGCTCGTACCCGCTGGACCCTCCTTGCAGAGGTGGCGGTGGTGGCATGAGGACCACGCCAATGCCACCAACACCAACCCTCCTCCAACGACATCGTCTTGCCCCTTCGCCGCCGTCACCGCCCGTCTGTACGAAGGACGGCTCCCCAAAAAGGGCCACAGCAGCTGCAGGGAACGGGGCATGGGCGCGGTGGCCTGCCTGTCTATGTATTCACGGTGTTGCGTCAAGTGCACTGCCGCCTCGACTCAGCCCCTCGGTGACCCGGCCAGCTCACTTGCGCAGCGAGGCAGACGTGCGTAGCATTACCCCGAAGCGGGCGCCCACCCGACGTGGTCGCGTGTGGGGATTATATTTGCAGTTGGGAAGCGACGAGAGGACAAGCTGAACGCCGTCCCAGACCTGCCAGTACTTGCACTTCCGTATCCGCTTCTACTCAACAATGGGCCTGCGGGACCTTCTCAAGAAAACGGACGAGCCGGCCAGGGGCCCGGCGGCGAAAGATGAGGATGAGCTGACGGCGCGCAGTCTCAACGCCGGGCCCGAGTTCACCTTTATACGATCCGACACAGTGTCGCAGGAAGTCATACATCCTCCCACCGGCAACGCCGCCGGCTTGCTATCAGCGACGACGCCCAGCAGGAGCAGCAGCAGCCGGTCGCCACGACGAAGCCTAGACGTCTTCCACGCTCGCAGCTCGCGCAGCGCCTCCGTGTCCTCGGCGGCGAGCCACCTATCGTCGTCGTCGCAGCAGCAGCCGGGCACCAAGCGGCGCCTGTCGCAGCGTCTGCACCTCAGCCGTCGGCCCGAGTCGTCGGACAAGGTGCCACAGAACCTGCCTGAGATTATCGTCCCAGCAGACCCCCAAGATAAGGAAGGTGCCGAGTCGCAGTGGGAGAAACGGGCGACCATTCTGGCCGGCCAGAATGACTTCGCAAGGAGCCGCCCCTCGACGCCCGGGTCGGCATCTTCGGTGACCCCCGGCATGGCGCACATGAGCCTCGATGGTAGTCCCGGCAGCCGCGCGCCCGTGTCGTCGCAGCAGACAGACCAAGATATCCAGGAGGCCATCCGGCTCCACGAGGCCGGCCACTTGGAAAAGTCGACGGTCCTGTTTGCGCGGCTGGCGGACCCCCAAGGTGCTAACAACCCGTTGAGCCAAGTCCTCTACGGCCTTGCGTTGAGGTGAGCCCTTTTTCGCTTCGTGTTCCATCGCATTATACACAGAGTATACTAACGAGGATTTCCCGCCCGCCTAGACACGGCTGGGGTTGTCTTCCCGACCCCGAGGGCGCCGTGCGCTATCTCTCGGCCGCCGCATCCAACGCCGCCTCGGTCGAGCAGCTTGCGCTTCAAGCCGGCCTAAAAAAAGGCGGCGCTGCCAAGGGTGAGCTCGTTCTGGCTATCTTTGAGCTGGCCAACTGCTTCCGCCACGGCTGGGGCATCCCGCAGGATCCAATTGCGGCTAAGCAGGTTAGTCGTCCTATTTTATGATTCCCTACGCTCCAGATAGAGAGGAGGAGGTGCTGATTCGGCGGCATAGTATTACGAGACTGCAGCGAACCTTGGTGACACAGGTAAGTTCCGTGCGGCGTCTTTGCAGACGTGGAAGGCTAAGTCGTCGTGCTAGACGCTATGAACGAGGCCGCTTGGTGTTACCTCGAGGGCTTTGGATGCAAGAAAGACAAGGTACGCCGTTCTTCCCCAATCATGGCCTCTTCCCCATAGCAGCCAAGGCACGGTAGTACCGGTTTTCAAGCCTCCGTGGGTTTGCAGCGACTGAGAGGCGCCCGCCTACGTGCATTGGTGCCCGATACGACCAACACGAAGCATCACGAGAGCCACCCCTCGCACATCAGCCCCATGCTTCGCAAGTCGTCTCTTGTCGGACCAGGCGAGGCTGATGAATCCTTACGCAGGCTGCGGCGGCGCGTTATTACCGGCTGGCTGAGAATGCAGGCAATAAGATACTAGGGAATTCTTGGTACGTGCTGTGAGGCCTTGCGCGACGGCTGTGTGAAACCCTTGTGGCGATGCTGATGCTGATGCTTCATAGGATATGGAAGGCAAAGTATGATGCGCCGGGAGAGACCACTGGCAAGAAGTAGAGTGCCATGCAAATCGGCACGCAAGATCGCCCAGCAGCGTACATGTTGTGTAATCGTAGCATCAAGGCGACGGAAGTGGAGCATTTCGATTCCGAATCATGCGACCGGCCCCAGACAGAACTGGTCGCCATTCATGCCAGCTAGATGAGTTATGAGGATCTAAACAGGGAATTGTGCATGCATGGCGAAAACAAGGTTCATTTTCTCCGAGACGTGTTCGTTGTAGACCCCTGTGTTGGCATCATCACTCGTCTGTTCTTGGCGCATCGATGTTTCGACAGCCCCGCATCTCCGATGGCCTGCGCGCGCATGTATACTGTAATCAGCTAGGATTGGTGAATCATAAAATGATTCATAGTGGCTCACACGTCAGGTCAAAACACTCTAACCATCTTGGTGGCAGAGAGCAAGAAGAGCAATTCCGGGGCCCAATGGGAAGCGAAGTGTAGCGGATATGGGGACGTCCCAAACGGGCAATGCTCGAGTATAGTGAGTCACGAGACGCCACCATCACCCAGCCTTTGACAACATCCATACAGCTGCCGAGCGCTCCATCTGCCTTAGCCGTGAAATCAGGAATATATATATCAAAAGCTCGACTTTCTGGGGTCGGGCCAATTGACAGGTCCAACCCAAGCAGCAGCTCACTCGCCTCCGTCACTCTCGCCTCACTCTCCCTCACTTACATCTCCGACAAAGCCACCAAACCGCCAAGATTCCGGACACGGGAGCCACCTGCGACCAATTGCCAGTGACAATGGAGGACAAATCCCCGTCCTTCTGCAGGCTCTGCGATGTAGAACTGGCCAGCCCAGCAGTGTGGCGACAGCACGCAAAGAGCGATTGGCAGTACGCCCCCCGGCTCGATGAAAACGATGGGAGAAGACGTGAGATGCTAACCCGATCGACGCAGCGTCTACAATCTTCGGATGCGGGTCGCAGAACCCGGGACCGTCGTGACACCGCCATCAGCTTCACCAAGAGCACCGAGTCCAGGAAGAGCAGCAAGTACAGACAGAGCACCAAGCGCAGGAAGGGCCGTAGGAGCAGAGAGCAGCACACACTCCGACGCCGAATCCGACGCCGGCGACACAGAGCTCTCCGCCGAACCGGAATTCCATTCTGAGCAGTGTCTCTTCTGCGGCGAGGAAGAGAGCAGCTTCGACGACAACCTCGCCCACATGGCCAAGGCACACAGCTTCACCATACCCTTCCAAGACAGCTTGACGGTCGATCTTGAGACGCTCGTCCGGTACCTCCACCTGGTCATCTACGGATACGGCGAGTGCATTCTGTGCGCTGCGCGCCGCAGCACCGTCGAAGGCATCCAGCACCACATGATGGCCAAGGGGCATTGCCGGTTCAACGTCGCCGCGGACCTTGCGGACTTCTTCGACATACCCGCGCCAGAATACCACGCCGACGAGGAGTCGCTGCGCCTGCCGTCGGGCAAGCTTCTCAGCCACCGTACGCCAGCGGCCGGACCAGCCGCGTCGAGAACAGCTCGCCAATCAGCAGAGCGACGCCTGGCGCCCGCGACCTTGCCGTCGGCGACGCGAGCACGCGAATCGGCCCTCGTTTCCACGCAAGGCGATGACACTCCAGCGGCAGCTTGCACCCAGCTGTCACGGCTTTCCCGAGGCGACCAGCAAAGCCTCTCGCATCTTCCCGAGAATGAAGTGCGGTCACTGCTTGCGACGAGTGCCAGGCACATTGATCAATCACAGCGGGAAGAGAAGCACGCACAACTCAAGCTGGAGAAGGCGGGGAATATCACGTTATTTGCGCACTTTAGAGCCGACACGTCTAAGCGGTTCAGAGGGCCTTGGGGTTAGGCCGCCATTGCAAGGGGCGTCGGGCTGTACAAAAAGGGGCTTTTTCAAGTAGCAAGCGTCCTGTATTACGTTTACGAGCAGCTTTGTTGCAATACACACACATAACCAGAACAGATGCTTGTTCCGGGCCAAGTGGCCCGGGATGTGTGTTGGAAGTGAGAGCGGCGACCTGCCATCGTCTGGTGCACCTCCATTATGAAACGCCGCTTGCTTGCCGCCAGTCGCATCCATGCTTCTGGCCCCCGCCTACTGTCAAGCTGCCGATGCTCGACGCACTGCCGATCCTAGACGCCTGCGTGGATGGGCATGGCATGCACGCTTGCGCAGCACCCTCACTTACACAGCCTCGATGGTACGCGCACACGTCATTGCTCGACCAACGTTGCGACGGCGGCGGAATACCGGCATCCTCGCAGCGGAATCGCTCTCATTACTGCGTAAAGAATGGTGAGAGGAGCGCGGCGATGCGCCGGTCGCCAGCGAGTATACGTACGGTACGGTAAGCTCTTTACTGTCCTTTCGTTGAACCGGCCCCTCTTGCAGGCGCAGGTGATGTCCAGTGTCCATTGTCTCACACACTGCCTTGTGTAAGTCGTTCGATGCCCCAAGACTGGCACACTCCCCTGCCGAACAAACAGCTTCAGTGAGAGCGTTCCATAATCGCCAACGCCTCGGCATTCCATCGTGTGTTGAAAAAAACTTGGATACCGGATCTCGTGGCTAAGCGGTGTGAGACCCTCCCATGTCTCATCCTGCCGCTGGCGGCCGTTGTCTCGCCCGCGGCCAACCAGCCGCCCACGCTGTTCCACCTCTCTTACTGGCAACGTTGGGGGCCGATGCCGATGCGGCTGACGGTCGAGTTGTGGCCCAGCCTGGACCTTGTTGCTCTTCACGTATGGAACACGAGTGAGGGCCCTTGATTGCATCTGTGGCTCGAGTGGTGGGCAGCCCGCAGCGCAGTCCGCTTCTGCCCCTTGTCACGTTGCTTGCAAACGACGCTCAATACGCACCTCGTGCAGTTGGATGTCTGTGCCCAACGCACAGGCCACTTGGCGTGAGTTGAAGAGGCTGATCGGTTGCACCTCTCGCGGGCCAGTCAAGAATTTTGGCTTTGGTAGCCCTAGTTTGTGGGTTTCTTCTCATTCGCTAGGCATCTGACGATGGCATCGCCATAGGCAGCTGATGGATGGCCCCCATCAGAGCTCAACTACTTGGCTAGCTACCCTGCTTCACCTCGCCCAACAGAAGAAAGAGGACGCTGACGGCGCCCTGACAGCACCAATAGAGGTTCAAAACAATAACAGGTCATGACCAGTTCATACATCGTTAGTCCATCGTTCCACTCGTAGATTGCTCTGCAGTCGTGACGCGAAAACCTGCATCCTGTCAGGCCGCCGCGATAGTCATACCCTCCTATCCAACTCGGGCCCGCCATTCAACATCGCCTACCCGCAATCAACAAAGGCTGTGCAAAATATACAAGCTTCTTGGACTGGAGCCAGCTTGCAACATCTTCGGCCCGTCCCCGATTTCCAATTCGCCATGGCCACCCACAGGACGTCAATGAGACAGGGGTATGGCCCAGAACCAAGAAACCTAGCCAAGTACACATCAAGAGACCAACACATTAAAAATCCAAATGCTCTGCGCGCTTGCTTGCAAATCGAAATCCAAGAGAAAGGGAAAAGTCCGAAATAAATAGCCAAGGACGAGGCATGAACAGATGACACATGTTTGGTGCGTGAGCAACTGGTCTGAAGAAAGGCAGAGATAGCGAAAGAGTGGCATCGAGAATATAGCATGGCACGGATTGTTGAATTGCGAAGAAAAGCGATTTGGTGTAAGGCATATGAGAAAAGCGAGGTCATTAACAGCGTGACTGGCCGTGAAAGATTTTCATCATCGTGAGAAGATCGTTATTCTGTTTTTGTTCGTCATCATGTCGTTTCATTGCATTGCTGCTCATTCTGTGCGTTTGTTGCATTCGGCAAACATCTTGGCAAAGTCTCGAACAACTTCGCTGGGGATTTGATCCCAGAGCAAGGACCGAGTGTACACCTCGGCGGCACCGGTCTGCTTGTTGGCGGCTCGCATCGATGCGAGCGCGTCGGCCAGGTTCTTGCGACCCTGACTGGTAGTTCGTTCGGGAGGGTTCTGGAGAAAGTCTTGATCGCTGACGCCGTTGTACTGCGCCGCCGACAGCGAAAAGATCTGCTCGTTGGTTTGCTCTTCTGTCGGCTGAGTCAAGGCGTCGCCGAGCTCCTCGAGCATCGACGGAGACACGCTCATGCTGGGCATGGCTCCAGTAGCGGTGTGATGCGCCCAGCTGGTGCCCGACGGTTGAGGGGCCACGGGCTGCATGCCGTGGGACTGCGCATTGACGCCAGCGTCCTTGAGCACGTTGTCTAGTAGAGTCGCCGACGCAGCCCGGATGGCTTCGGACACGGGTGGAATGGCTGGTGTGGATCGGCTCGACATTACAAATGCGCCAACGAGGAAGAGCATGAAGAGCAACCCGCCTTGGTGCGATGCGCCTTTGTCGCCGTCTGTGGGCAATAGGCTGTCATTCTTCCTGGCGGGAATCATGGGCATTTCCTGTTTAATTTCAGGCTCGGCGGCGTAGTCGAGGAAGTTGGCATTGTCCCAATGACCAGCCATGTCGATGTCCTCCATGTCGTCGTAGTTGCTGGCGAAGGGGTGGTTGACCTGCGGCACAGCAGGGACCATTGAGTTGCTCTCGAGGCGCTGGACGTGCTCTGTGAGAACGCCAACTTTCTTGCGAAGTTCGCCCGTCTCTATGGTGTGGGCTCGAATCATTTCGTCCTTCTCGAGAGTGAGAGTTTCAAGGTAGTCCGCATAGGTCTGTTTCTCACGGAGCAGGTGTGCCATCTTCTCCTTCAATGAGGCCACCTCGTCTTCCAGATCAGCAACGAGTGTTGTGTACTGCTTTTTGTCCTCTTCAAGGCGCTCCGTGTGCTGCTTCTTCCTCTGCCTAGAGTCAAGACTGGTGATCTATACATTAGCGCTATATTCTTCAAACTCTAGGCTGCGACAAATCTTACGCTGCTTGACGATTCCGTAGTAAGCGCTTCTGCTGCTTGAGCTCCTTGATCTCTTGCTCATCAGTGGATTGAGAAATCAATTGGTCGATGTTGCTCAGGTTGCGCTCAGCCGGTATCTCGAAGCGGGCATTCTTCTTGCGGATTCCGTCTCCTCGCCTGAGATCGTTGTGAGATCGGATGGCGGGGCTGCCCGCACGCATCTTCTTGCTGCCAGCCTGCGCCGTGCCCATCCACTCCTTCTGTGGTGACGTGGGGATCGACTGGTCGCCGTGGCCAAGGGGGGCGAAGATGTTTCCTGCATTGCTGAACGGCGTCTGACCTTGCATGGGCCTATGAAAGATGGATGCGCTGGCATCGTAGTCTGTGGGGATGCCGGCGTCAAAAGCCTGGAAGGGAGTGCCAGTGCCGGAGCCGGAGCTGGTGCCGTGGGCTATCAACCAGGCGTTGCCTTGTGGTGCGAAGATGTGGGCCTGACTTTGATCGACACGCAGAAAGGGATTGTTGTTCGTGTTGCTGTGCTCGTCGATGAAGGGGTTGTTGGAAGGCACCGACTGCATGTCAACGGACTGCCAGTCCTCGGTCTTGGGTGAGAAGAGGGCGCCGTTGACGGCGAAGGATTCTCTTCGGCTGTTGGCCATTGGGGGTGAGAGCTCCAGGCCAGAGTCTATGGCGCTGTGGTCGAGAACGTTGTCGTCAAGAACGCTCTTGTCCTCGTCTTCGAAATATTTCTGCTGGGCATGGTGGGTGTCCACAGTCAGGTTTGCAGCTCGGTAGAAGGGCTGCGCAGAAAACTGCGACACCATGGCGGAAGTCAGGGTCAGCTTCGCTGAGACTGTCCCGGCTCAATGTCCCGGACAGGGACCGCTGGGCCAGCAGAAGCTCTCCGGAGCGAAGCGAGGAAGAGGTCACGACGTGAGAGGGAGTTGCTGGTTCTGGCAGAGCGATGTTAGCGGCGATCAAGGGATATTTTTGGCAGCTGGGTGAGAAGAGCGAGGTGGGGTCGATTTTGCGGGTGGCTGGCGGAACCGATAAGCGATTCCCCAACCTAACCGACCTTTCCAGGGCGTGCCGATTGCAAAGGGGAAACGAAAATATCTCGAACAAGGGGATGTCTCATGCTCAGAGAGGTGGAAACAAGGAAGAAAAAATTAAGTTGTAGCCGCCTCGCTTGTGCCAAGAGTGCTCGGTACGCGGGAGTCTTGGAAGACGGGGCGGTCAATCTGAAGCGGTGTGGATAAAACAGACAGGGTTTGACGTAGGGATATCGATGCAGTGGTAGAGCCGCCTAGAAAGGCCTTCGAACGTGAAAGACAGTGTTGAAAGACAGACGCAGTGCGTACACGAGGCTGTAGAGATCGAAGCGCGAAGTTGCAGGTGGCGGAGGAAAGACACGACAGATGGCAGAAGAGCGGTGCGGGAAGGCACCGCCAGGCACATCAAAACTCACCTTGTGGGTGGGCTCTGGCAAGGGTTCACAAAGGACGCTGCGAAGGTGTGCCACAGAGCGTGCTGAAGTGAAGTGAGGTGAGTTGAGGTGAGCGAGGTGATGCAGGGCGCTGCACTGCGGCGAGCGATGCAGGCGGTATTTGAGCGGGGAGATGGCAGGTCGATGACAGCGGATATGACGCCGACGTTTCGAGGCAAGCGAATGGATGACACAAATACTGCGCTGGCCACACGGCGCTGGGGCGGCGGCAAGGCAAGCAAGGGGAAAAGAGGCTAGAAGACAAGAAGGATATATCGCAATGTACGTGCCGTCGTCGGTGTTTCGCCCGGGATGAATGACAGACACGAGGCAGCGAGAGGGGAGGCGGGTGGTTTAGGTTATGTACTCGCCAGGGCCGCATGAGCAATGCATGCACAGATTTCCCGTCTCTCCCCCCCTCCCCTCCGAGAGGCGCCGCGGGGAGCAGGGCAGGTACCAGGCCCGGCGGGCGGGCGGCCACGGAGGTGTTGCGCACTGGGGCCGACGCAGAGGGGGTACCTCGTCCACCCAGCCATCCATGCCAGAGATACCTGCCTGGCTGCTCGTCACAGCATCGTCGGTCCGTCCCCAACCAGAAGTGCCTTCCATCGCCCCAGGTGGGTAGCCTTGCCCAGCAGCAAAGGTAAACATTACAATCTGACTCCCCGGGAGGCGGCCTGAATACACGACCATCCGTTGCGATGCCATGCCGGGGCTGCTCCTCCGCCGCCCTGCCGTCCATACCTAGCCACTGCTTGCCCAGGATGGCTCGGCTGACAGTGGGCGATCGAGCCAGCCATCAGGGCTTGGGCTTCCATCTTCAACGCGAGGCTGCTGTCCGCTGATGCCCAGGCCCCAGGCAGCGCGTCCACTCCGGCTTGCATGGACTACGGGGGAGTTGGGCGGGATGCGGCACATCCATCCAGGCTTCTGCCGCTCGTGGTATCCTGCGCACCCACCGCGCTGTGCGACGGCCAAGCTTATGCCCGTGGAACGAGCGCTGGCATGGCCTCACACACCACCACTTACACATACGCGCACACGTCCATCCAGCCCTCCACGGTCCGCTCAAACAGGCCATACAAATACGCACCAGGCCATCCATGCCATGCCTTACATGCCATCCATCCCACGCACCTCGGAGCAGCCTGCCTAGTGGAGGCCATCTGCTCACGCTCCCCCTCTAGACCAAGGCTCTCTCTCCGTCAACCACCACCATGACGGTCACCCACCCACCTGTTGATCACGACTCTGGCGTAATCTCCGTGTCCTCATGTGGCGCTGCATCGTGGAGTACCGGGCTTCTTCAATTCGGTGGTCGGTGCCGTCATACGCAGGCCACCTCGGCTGATTGCACAGAGCCATGACAGTCCACGTGCGTCCGACGTCTGTGTTTCCCTTGTTTCCATGTCTGTCCCTTTTGGGGGCGTTTTGCTCAGCGGCAGGTAGGAGAGCCAGGTAAGACAATGACCTTGCTACCAACAACCAGTCCGGGGAGCTTGCGTGCTCATCCTCTCCTGTGCTCAGCACAGGCAAAGTACCGTACGGTGTGATGCTGTGCGGTACAGTACAAAGCGTCACCGGCCATGGCGGTGTTCGTCGACGAGCTGCAAATGACACCCGCCACTGGGTGGACTGAGACTTCTAGATCTGTGCAACGCCTGTGACGACCCTCGCGGCCTCGCCGGAAGTGACCCGCGAGACCAGTAGCGGCGGGCCAGAGGATCACGATAGGGCCAGAGCTCCCGAGAGAAGTCCCATGGGCCAGATGGGAGCGCTTCCTGAGGCGTCGATAAAAGGGTTGGGCAGCAACCGGCCGCTACCTGACCTTACCGGCGCTTCATACCTGTACGAGTTCCGTGTGGACGCAGGCGGGGGATGGAATCTGGGATGAGCCACTCTCGAAATCGATCATAGCCAGCGGCCATGGCGTGACTGCGGGGCCAGCAACACCTACTTGGCCGACGCCGTTGCCGTTCCCATCTGCGCGGAACCCTACGGAGCCCAGTGGCGCGCTCGACGTCTCTTCTGTTTCCCGTCCAATACCACGGCCGCTGTCCCCTCTCGGCCCCGAGCGCCGTCGAATCGGGGCAGCCGCTGGAAACTGTCACAGGAGCAGCGTCGCAAGCGCCCATAGGCTCACGAGCAGATGTCGCAGTTGGGGATGCATCAGGCGGAGAGCCGTTGGCGGACTGGCCTGGCTGCCCTTGCCTTATCGGGCTGGCCCTCCCGCACCTGCGACACTGGCTGCGGGCGTGGCGTCTGAGGTAGGCGCCAAGTACCCGTCCCGCGATCCCGCGCCGCCAGGTACAAGCGTCGCGCGACTGAGTGACGACCTTCGGCAGCACCTGACCTCCCCGACTGCATCGTGCCCTCGACCAGAATGCAACGTGATGGTCCGATTCGTCTTCTGGCACCACATCACATACGAGATTGCCCAAGACAAGCCTTTGTGCCCATCGCAAAGGCTACTCGGTGCTTTGCAGGCACTGCTGCGATGCGATGCGATGCGTCTTCAGGGACGAACTCGCGCACCCTGCAGCTTGTGCTGCCTATTTTGGGATGCTCTGATCCGCACGGGCGACAGACTCCGTGCAGGAATCCTCAGATGCCCCCAACGAGCGGTGGCTGGGCTGCTCGCCAGATCCCTCGCGTTGTATGGCTGGGCAGCGAATCGTCCGGTCCAGTTGGCCGGGCTCGAGGACCGCGCCGCCCCGCGATCCAACCACAGAGTCAGGTCTCAACATCAGCAGCTCCACCACGCTTTATGGCCGCATATCGAGCGGCCAAGCCCCATCCAGCGAGCCTCTCATAGTCTTTCACTCCTAAGTCGGTGTGTTTCTGCTTGCGGCTAGAGAGCCATCACGCGTTGCGCGTCCCTTCATCGTTGTTATTAGGCATCGGGATCAACACCCTTTCTAGCCAAGCCTCGACAGTCGACTAAATTTGGCTCACAGGTCTGCGGCGCGACTTTGCCACGGCCCACGACCATGGAGCGGTCCGCTTGCCCTTCGGGACAGGTAACAAAGACCAGTGTCCTCGTCCACCATCATGGCAGAGGTTCCGTTGCGGACCACGCTTGTGCTGCATCATCCGCCAATCAAGCTTATAGGGCGGCCCGCATCGCTGCATTCCAACGCTTCCCTCCGAACGTTTCCCTCCGACATGGCCCGCGATGACCAGTCTCACTTTGTGCGCCTTCAGCTGACGGTGTTCTTCAACGGCGTGCGGAGTACTGCCATACTGCCGTGACCTGCTAATGGACCAGGCTCACCTCGCATGCCAGACCTCTCCCCTCTTTGGTTGATCGCGTCTGGACCACCGAAGAGCTCAGTCCACCTCGGTCACGGATCGGCACGCCATCACCGTTCCATGTCTTTAACTGAAATCCCATGCTTTCGTTTGAGTGATATATATTGGAATATCTGGGTCTGTAGAAGTCTCATATTCAGGCTACTACCGGCGCATCTTGGGCTCGTTCGACTCCGTCTCGTGGCTCGAGCATAGCCACCACCTAGTAAGAAAGCCATTTCCCACCTGGGAAATCCCATCCAATCCCTTCCTGATGACGAATCGAGGGCCATTGATGCGGCATACGCAGCTGAGTAGCGAAACAACATAGTATTAGGATTAACAGTCCAAATTTCTCGCCTCCGATGCTGTAGTGAGCGTAGCCTTTCAGCCCTGACTTGGGCTTTCGTGCGCCCCATAGATCGCCGGGAAACTCATATGACTATCTCCAACCCGCCCGAGTGAATACCTGATTTCAGACCTAAAACTTGGCATCGATAGCAGTACATACATGTTGCGTCGACCAATAGTCTCAAAACCGGGTCCAGCCCCGTTACCAGCCCCTGCGTCTGATCCATTTTGCGGCATGTTCTTGATGAATGGCATGCAGATCAAACTCCCTACCCCTTCTTGAAAAGGTCGAGACAAGCGCCATGACAGAACTTCAGGAATTATCACCGGCGGTTTTGAGGACTGAGCCCAAAGGGAGGTTACTACAGCCGAACGAGCGCGGTAACGGTCGGACTATGGATGTTCCACCCCTTGTGCTCGACTTAGTTGTGATGACAGTGTTTGAGGTTTGTTTCGTGCTTCACGGAGACGCTGTGGGAATCATGGGGCTCGTGTGCGCCTGATGCATGTTACTGTCATATAGGAGTGGTCTAGCTCGTACGGCAACGTTACTCAGCTGGGCAAAACATTTGGCAGCACGGACACCAGCGGCTTCCCTCCGCAAAGCAGAACTTGGCAGCCTTAACTGAGTTGATTCAGGAGAGATCAGAGGGCCTCTCACCGAGCCCTTGCAACACTTCAAGGAAATGTTGGTGGCAGAGACCGGGGTGCCAGAGCCGTTGAACCCTCGATGGTGAATCGACTTTTATGAGGTGAACCTGCATGCGGTGGATTTCGCCCTGTAACGAGATGAGCAGCCGAGATGTGATATGCTCTCAACGCCGGCAGTTTCCTGCAGCTCGGTCAAGCACAGAGAAGAGGCTGCAGTGCAGATGCAAGGGAATGCTGTCAATAGGTGAGGGCCCAACTACATCCATTTGACATGGACATCGCAAACCCCTGGCGCCCCAAGCGCTTGCGAAGTCAGATTCATCAAATCAGGTAGCTCTTGAGAGGTGAGGCTACTATTTAACTCCGCTGCTCACCGTTTGACTCTCCTTCACCGGCACGGCGCATAACCCTGGTTGGTATAGCGCGTGTCCCTCACCCGTTACGAATTCTGTACGCCGGGTGATAGGTGCGTGTGCTTGAGAACAGTGAGCAAACTTTTCGTGCAGGCTCCTGCGGTTGATAGTCGAAGGAGATACTCATATGACCCGACGCGGCAGGCGGTGCTACGGCTTCGTGCGCAATACTAGATGCCAAACACCAATAACATTGCTCGCATCCCCCATCGCCAAATTTCGACTGTGTTGCTGGAACACCGCGCCATCGACTCCACGCCATTTCTATTCGCCGCCCCTCCAAGGGTAGGGAGGGGATCAGGGATCCCTGCGTCGCACAGCTGTTGGCTGAAGGGGGTCAGCCGTTCAGGCCAGTCGAGCCTGTTCGCGGGCCATCGAGATGACGGCTGGGAGGGCGGAGTGCAAAGTGGATTTTCGGGATACGACTACAGGCGGATGTCGTTCTTATTCCAAGGCCAGCATTGCCAGACCAACAGTGAAAGGGTTGAGTTGCCTGATACCGTCGATAAGGCCCCGTACTCAATAGCCTGTGATGGATTCGCCGTTCTTCTTGGGATACTTCTTAGGTAGTTTGCCTTTCACTCTGCGCGATCTGCTTTACTAGGTCATATGACGGGATTGAACGGAGCATGGTTGTCCTTATTTTGGGTGCTGGGCTTCGCTGAGGAGTGAAAATTATTCCTGCCCAACGAGTAGCCCAACGATCAGGGAACGAGGCGCCCAGGACAAGCAGATCTACGGGCTCTGCAGGGCAATGAGTGGCAAGGAGGCCTCGACAAGCCTTGATTTGTTCGAATTCGCCTTGCGTATCGAGTGATCCGCGTACTGGCTGGCGTTGCCGCCGAGCCTGTACTCGTCATTCGCAGATCCTTCCGGGCTCTGCCCCTTGATACTTTGTCCAGCAAGGCTCACAGTCCACTCCTCCAGTGGGCTGTAGTGCTCGTTTACCCGTAGCTGAACCTGATGAACATTGTTCTACCTCCCATTCAACGGGTCTCCCATCCTTCTCTTGATCTGGGAAGCATCTGGATGAATGAGCTGGCTCCTGGAGACACCACTCCTCACTTGCTCAAACGGCCGCCTCGCTGTGAACTTTAACAATGCGGCCCTTACCGAAGCTGTCCCTAGGAAGGTACTACAGCTCTCGGCACAGCTTTGCCGCGAAGGTCACGCGCTGCCTTCGATGGCAGAGCCGTGGCCTCGCTTGTTGGACGTCGCGCCTTCTCGGGCAAGCGGCGCGAGCCGAGCGAGAGATGCGAACAGGAAGATGGAAGACTTTCGTCTGTAGGCCATCGCAGGCGAGTCTTCGAGATTTGCTGAGGCGAGCGAGCGGACGGCGTAGGACGTGTGCCTTTTCTTCCAGATGCCTAGACGTCTCAATGCCTGCATGTCGAGACTCGAAAGAATGAAATGAATCGAATCGAAGGGCCATCATGAAGTTCGCCAATTTCCCCATCTTGATACCTGCCTTCACTGCGCAGGTCCGTCTCCTCGAACTTCAGTATTCCGTATATCCCGTGAGCTTAACCGCCGGCTTAGATCTACATCGACGCTCCGCTCCCAATCACCGCCAACCTCCTCGCCATTCCCTTTGTCCCCACGAGCGGCCGCCTCATCTCGGAGCTCTCGTACCCATACCCTCTTTGCGCCACCTTCGTCCATGGCAGTGACTACTTGCGCCGCGACGCCGACGGCCGCCACGTCCGCCTTGACGTCCGCAGCGTTGCGCGCGACGACCGCTCCGGCGCTCTCGTCAAATTCAGCTATAACGGCATCGTCGACGTCACAGGCGACGCGGGCAATATCATTATCGGCAGCAAGAATGCCTCAACGACGGCCTTTGGCAGCGCATGTGAGCTCTTTCCCTGGTTTGGTAGGAGCGATGACTGGCCAGCCATAAAAGACATCGGAGCCCGGAACTGACATGCTGGAAATGCCAGTTGTTCAAGTCAGGTTCGAAACCCAGGATTCGCGGTTTCAAGACATCGAGAACAAGCTGTACGTGGGATCGGGGAGGTTCATCGTGCGGGAAGGCCGGCCCATCGTGGTCGAGTATAAGATAAGCGAGGTTGCCGCCGCCGGCGGGAAGGTGTAGAAAAATGGAAAGCACTATTCAACTGATCGTGGGCCGAGGTGACAGCAAATGACATCTTAGTGCCGCTTTCGTATGCCATTCTTATGCATTCTGCCGAGATGGCAGTATCTACCTCCATCCGGCCTGTCTCTCTAGCAACTTTGCCAAGTCTCTGTACTCCCTTACAATGCCATCGTGATGCTGAACCTCCCTGGGACCCCAACACCTTCTCGAAACCCGTCTGCCCTGCAGTGGACGTCTCTTCAACTTGAAAAGCTGAAATGAGTTCATCAGATAAAGCCACCGCTTATATCCACGTGCCTTTCCGTGACATGCTGACGGCCCTGGGGCCTGGTCCGTTGTGCCACCTCTTCAACTCGAACGGACAAAGCCTTCGCAAAAGCTTTCAACGAGTCTCTAGATCGACACCAGCCAGTTCGAGTAGTCGCTCACCCGCGCGCAGGTTGGCATATTCATAAGCCTTGGACTCGGGAGGGAATGTGCCGTTCGCCGCCCAAATGTCGAGCAGGGGCTGCATTGGCTCCAGCTCCTGAGGCTTGAGCATGTCCAGAGCAGTAGCGGTCAAAACAAAGTGGGAGAAGCAGCTGTTGAGCTGCTTCTCGAGGTTGAGATGGTAAAAGGGCTCTGTGAAATGAGCCCAGTAGAGGTGAGCGTAGACGCGAAACATCTGGCGAAAGATCATCTGACACACATCGACAAACTTCTCCGGGAACCCGGACCGTTTGCCGACCCACTCTGGTTCACCAGGGTTTGACAGTTGCGAGAGAGGAGTGGTGGTTATGGCAGGGTTGTGAGCATAAGACACGCCGGATGCATCGGTGGGAAAGATGTTGGTGTCGTCAATTTTGCCAGAAATCCATCGCTGCATCAATGTCATATACTCAAACGCAGGCAACTCGACCGGTTCTCGCCGGCTGTTGAGCCAAGTGAAGGAGTGATTACTGACGAAGATTTGAGTGAGTGTAGACGACTGAGAAAGGCGGGCTTTACTCACGCTCCAGCCGACATGCGCGGACAGCTTGTGGAATTGCAGATGGAGGACCCATCATCTTCCTTTTCGTGCACAACGCGGACAAAGTTCCACAGGTTGCGATAGTGCTCGACAACTGGTATTGCCTGTCAGGAACATATGATTCAGTTGGCGTGGGGGGCAGGATCGCATACTCTGGTGAGCAATCCACTCTCCTTGTTCCACCGTCTTTGGCCGCGCGCTCAGAGTCATGAAATTGCCTTTGACGATGTGTTTGGTGTACTGGCCATTGACCCAAAGAGGGAGGGGCCGAGGCAAGTGGTAAGACCCGATGATGTCGTCGCCGCTCGACATGACGCCGCTTGATTCGTCCATCCCGATGGTCTGAGCAAGCGACGGCGAGTTCGGCAAGGGTGGGACCTTAGGAGCAAGGTTTGAGGATGACTGGCTTAATTGAGAGAGGTTGTCCGGAGAGGGTGCCGCCGGCTGAGCTGCAGTCGATGTGGAAGGGCTCTTTGGCTGACCAGGCGGTTTGTTTGACCCGCCGCCTCGAAAACGGGCGTTTCTGAGATTGGATGATTAGTATCTAATACGGCAGTCTCGAGCTGATGCATATAATGCCGCCGTATCGCGTATATCAGGAGCTGGTGGTGGCGCGACAACGCAGAAGTGGCTCAGGTGCAGTGACAGACAGAATTTCATCCCTCGGGCCAACGGCAGCCTTGCCACATGTGGTGATGAATGAAAATTAGCCCTTCTCCTTGAGAGGAGCCTCGAATATGGAAAAGTCGAGTTCAGCCAGTGGCAGGCAGAGGTGGCTGGTCTCACCAAGACGCCATATAGCCCCAACTCGTTTTGACGCAAAGCGCAGATAGGCCAGTGACTAGCACAGTCTCTCCGAGCGTGAGAGGAAGGCTGGCAACCGTATCGGCGATGATACTCTGAGCGCCACTTTGGGATGAGCTGCTGCTGCTGCTGCTCGTGCCAAGGGCAGTAGAACGCTCCGGCAGGTGAAGCAGCTAGCAAAGCGCTACAGAGCCTGACTTAACAGGATCATGTATCAAAAACTGCCGCTTCTGCGTGTTCGACTGTATAGTTGAGCCGTTCGTTGGGGGTAGATGGCTTGATGGGCCGCATCAGGTGCGAGTTCATGGAGCGAGGTCACTTGCCCCTCACTCAACCCACCTCAGGCTGCATGAAACCAATTGCCCCTCACGTGCAGCCCAGCCGCAGGACGATGAAGCCAAAAAACTGTGCCATGCAAAAGGAAGAACGAGCAGAAAGAAATCGTGGCATCCACTTACATTCCGGAGAAGAGATTGGACATGATTAAGGAAGGGCGGGGGGAAACAGCAGAGGGGGCGTCGACAGCGAAGCGACAGGAAGGCTGAACAAGCTCCGTCACGGGATGTTATGCGAGGCGAAGCGGCTCCTGCAGGAAAGCTCGGCTTGACTGGGTCGACGGGATCTCTGCCGGGAGACGAGATGCGGATGTCACCCCTTGAGCTGTGGGCTGAGCTGAGTTGCAAGATGAAGCGGCGCGTCCAGGCTCGTCGCGTCCTTCCGGAAGAAAAGGGCGCAGCAATGACCGGTGGCGAGTCCAGGGGCGAGTCCAGCACAGGGTCTATCTGTCAGAGTGTGCAAATGGACCTCGAAGGCTTGGGTTGGACTGCAGGAGAAGGACAAGAGGCGACGGGATCAGGAGTGGGATCAAGGATCAGGAGGCGACGGGAGAGGGACACCTGAGGCGGCTAACCTGCTTCGGGACAGCCAAGCGAGTGGAGTCTATATGCGGACAGAGGTCGTGGCGCCAATGGGGGCCCGTGAATGGCACCTGTCAGTGGGCCCCGCGGCTGTATCCAGCGCATCTGGCTGTGCCACAGTTGCTCTTGGTGCTGCATCGCTCGGCTCCAAGCCACGAGCCGACGCAGCACGACGGCCTGGTAGACTCGCGAATGCGTGAGAAAGGGCGACAGAAATGGTACTTTGAGGTATTGTGGAGTAGACCATTCACTCGTGATGCCCAGGCAATGGTGTCGCTTGATTTTCCGATGCAGCCAGCTAGCTGCCCCCTACCAAGCGGTCAAGACAGGTGCTGATGTGGCTGGGGCGTGCCTAGCTCTGTGTGGCTCAGCGGAACGAATTGCTGGCGCGAATTGAGCCTCGCGCAACTCAGACAAAGTGCTTTTCCACTCCAACCCATTTCCCAACGTTACACATCTCCAGCTTCGGCAAACAACGACTGGCGCATCGCCACGCGTATCTCTTCAGCTCATCTACGCCGGTCGAGTCAAGCAAATCACCATGTCTGACTCTGAAGACCCTCTCGATGTCGTCGACGAAGGTGGCGAGGACCTTTTCGGAGACGAGGAGGACGAGGCTGCTTCGCCCCCGGCCCGCGTCTTGGATGATGACGAACTCGCCTCGGATCTTGACGAAGACGCCGAGGTCCAGAATCGCGACTACGAAGATGAAGTTCCACAAGAAAACCGAAACAGGATGGTCGCCGAACTGACCACCTACCGTCATCGGACCCCGAAGCCGAAGGACGGCATGGTAAGCGCCCTGCCGGAAGTCGACCACATCTGGCACTAACCGAACACAAGCTTCGAGTCATGCGAGTCCCCCGTTTCATCAAGTTCATGCCTGAAGTATATGCGCCGGATACTTTTGAGCCAACCGAGTTCGACATTGCCAATGCGAAGGCTGAGCAACCTAGAAATGTCGCGCGGGTTCTGCGAGATCCAAGTACGGGCGAGCTCAAGAGCAACACCAACATTTACCGGTGGAGCGATGGATCAGTCACCATTGCCGTTTGCGGAGAGCACTACGAGATACAGAAGAAGCAGCTCGCGAGCGCCCCCAACCAGCCCTACAACGAGCTTCACGACGGGCATTACTACGCGGCGGCGGCAGAGCTGGGATGCAATATGCTCATGACGGTGGGCCACTTGAAAGAGCAGTACAATGTCAGGCCGAACAAGGCTGTCGGAGACGATGCCCTATCTCTCTTCGCGGAGCGCATGGCCCAGGCGAGCAAAGCATACAAGGGAGAAGACATGATTGTTCGAACCACAAGAGACCCCGAGCTGCAAAAGAAGCAGGCCGAAATGGCCGAAAAGGAGAGGATGAAGGCCCAGAGGCGGCGCGAGAATGCTGCACTGAAGATGGACGGTGGATTGGGACGCTCCGGCCGCGGTGGACTGTCCATCGGAGATCTTGAGGGCCGCGGCCTCGGCTCTGGACGAAAGAGAGGAGCGCCAGGCTCCGCTAAACCCAAGCGGCGGAGACCTGAGTACGACTCTGATGATGATCTGCCCCAGGGCGTCGGTCGGCACGAAGACTACGACTTGGACGATGGTTTCCTCGTGGGTAGCGACGAGGAGGAGTTGGAGAGTGGCGCGGACGAAGACGAGGAGGAGGAGGAGGAGCTGTCTGCAGAGGAGGACAGCAGCCGCCGTCGGTCCAAAAAGCAGAGAACTGCAGAGCCGGAAGAGGACGAAGATGCAGAGGGAGACGAGGTCGACGCTGAGCCGTCAAGCCGGGCAAGGAGACGAAATGTCGTCGATGACGACGAGGAGTAGCTGGAGTCCTGGGATTGAAATGGGAGGCCAGTTTGGCAGGAAGAGCGTTTTTGAAGTGTTGCTATGTTATTCACAAGCTAGGGCGAATGCGGATTACAGCCCATCGCAAACTCTCGATTGTTTGACCGCGCACCGCGAGACTATCGCCATTTCGAAGAACTTTGACACCTCATGGGCCACATGTCAACTACCGAGGAATTCCAGGTAAGATCCAGCATGGTCAGCTGGGAGGGGAAATCATCGGGGTGTCACCATCGCACCGTGCGTCCTTGACAAACCCGTGCGTATCGGCCTTGCGGTATAACGACAGCTGGGTGAGGAAAACCAAGTGAGGGTTGATGGATGCTTGTGAACCAACCCATGTGAAGTCAGTAGCTGGACTGAGACACAATGGTGTGAAGCCAATGATGCAGAGTGACGGCGTTGGGTGCTGGTGGGGCTGCCGTTGCCCGACTCTGAACTCAGAAGTGGTGTCGTCGCCCCAATCACATGTCTGACTCAGCGCCGTCCCCGGATAACGGCGGGCCTGCCCGTGCAGGACGGCAGCCGGAGCTCCCAACATGTGTCAAGCTCGACCGCAGCAACCTCACCACTGAGCGGCATGCGGACTACCCTCCCACGAGCGGCGCGAGATCTGCAGCTCCAGAAGATGCCCCCAAGTGCGCACCCGGCACCAGGCACAAGCAAGCTCGAAGCAGCGTGACCCACCTCGCCGCCCACTGGTACTCGTGCTAGCAGGCAATCGTGGGGTGGTGGGTGCTTGTGATCGTTCCTCGGCATAACCATGGGGGCGGTCCTCGCCGTCTGGAGGGTCTTCGTTGACGTCGTCTCGTTCTGGCGCAAGGCAAGCGGTTTCCCATCTCCTCGTCACCCTCGTTTTGGCGCTGAACATGTCCCTAACCTTGTTGCAGAAACTCATTAGCTGGTACACCCGCAGGAATCCCATTGTGCTATGGCTCGACCTGCTGCGCAACGCCGAGGCGTTCGAGGACTGGGAGGAGGCGGCACTGCACCTAGATAGCCTCCTGGGCCTAGATCTTTGGTACCGAGAACCTCCCTTCTCCTCCGACGCTCCCAGGATGAGGCGCGTACTGACGTTCGCGGCGTAGGAGAAACAACCCGACGTCCAAGTACTACGACTGGAGACTAATAACAGATCGGCTCAACTCGCTGGTCATTGCTCGAGATGAGAACAACTTCCAGTTACTCGTCAACCTCCTTCGATCTGGGCTCGTGCGAAACCTTGGCAACATCACGGCGCCCAAGCTCTACAACCGCTCTTTTTCGGGGACCAAGTACCTCATCGACGAATACATCACGCAGGTCGCCGAGTCGGTCGAGGACCTCAGTACGCTACCGACGACCTTTAACGCGGGTCTGCACGGCAGCGGCGCAAGCGGGCTGACGAACCAAATGAAGCTCGACTTCATCCACGACACACGGCAGGCGTTTGGGCGCAGCACGCTCGTCCTCCAGGGAGGCGCCATCTTCGGTCTGTGTCACCTCGGCGTCGTCAAAGCGCTGTTCCTACGCGGCTTACTCCCGCGCATCATCACCGGCACGGCGACGGGGGCTCTTATTGCGGCGCTGGTGGCGATTCACACCGAAGAAGAGCTGCCCAACATCCTCAAGGCTGATGGCATCGACCTGACGGCATTTACCGGCAAGGCCGGCGGAGAAGGCAAAACCTCGCCGCGGCAACAGACGTTCCGGTCCAGGTGGGATACGTTGATGCGCAGGCTTCGTCGCTTCTCCCGCGAGGGGTACTTCCTGGACGTAACGGTGCTGGAGGATTGCGTGCGGGCCAATGTGGGCGACTTGACTTTTGAAGAGGCCTACAATCGTAGCAAGCGGATTCTGAACATAACTGTTGCGACGGAAGGCCAGGGCGGCGTTCCAACGCTGCTCAACTACATAACAGCACCCAATGTGGTACGTTTTGATGTGGTACTCTCTTCCTTGGGGCTGAACTGACGTTCATGTGCGAAGTTGATTTGGACTGCTGCAGTCGCATCCAATGCGTCGTCAGCGTCGCTCTACGGCCGTCGCAAAGTGATGATTCTTTGCAAGGACGCCAACGGCAACATCGTGCCGTGGGCGGCAGCAAACACTGCCGACTTTCACCACTGGACGCATGCATCGTACTCCGACCGAGACTCTCCTCTACAGCGAATATCAGAGCTCTTCAACGTCAACCACTTCATAGTTAGCCAGGCGAGGCCATATCTCATTCCCTTCCTGCAGTCCGACATGCACGGGCCGTCCCTGGTTGAGGCACGGAGCAGAACGACGCAGCTGTCGGCCTTCTTCGTCCGGATGATTGGCTTGGAGGTTAGGCACCGACTCCGCCAGCTGGACACGCTACGCCTCTTGCCGTCTAGCATACGCCGCTTTTTGGTCGATGAGCAGGTGCCGGCGGCATCCATGACCTTGGTGCCGGAGGTGACGGCGGGGGATTTCGTGCGATTGCTCGAAACGCCGACGAAGGAGACGCTGAATTATTGGATACTTAGGGGAGAAAGGAGCGTGTGGCCGGCCGTCGCGGCGCTGCGCATCAGGTGCGCCGTGGAAAACGAGCTGGACCGGTCGTATCAGGTCGTGAGAAAACTCAAGGCGGGCGATCTGAGAAGGAAAGGGAGTATGGCTCATGCTGTGGACCAGGAGCGAAAAGCTACGTGATGGCTCGCCAGGCGACCATGCGGGACAATGATTGACGTGCAACTGTGTTGCACAGACGTTGTCCCTGTACATTTGTAAGAGATGCATAAGAGACTCTTGACATCTTGGTCGTGGCCCGAGCGTCGCCATGTCCTGCATTTGCTGGTGTCGTGTAACCCCAAAGCATCATGGTGGACTGGTTTCGCCCTGGATGGCGCAGGGCTTGCATGAAAGGATGCAGCGTCATCTCCGTTGCCTGCAGTCGGGAGGCCTCGTCCAGGAAGCCCGTCCCAGCCGGACGGTGCCACATGGCAGGTATCTCCGCGGAGCTATGGGTAGCCGCTGCAGCATGGTTCAGGCGCCAAACCGCTTCTGCAAGTTGCCCATTCCATTCCGTACTTCGCACCTCAGCTGCCCATGACACTGCCGGTGAGGGCATGCTGGAGGTAAGCTTGATCGCAGCACCCGCGTCGGTGGAAGCTGGATCGTTTGCGTCTGTCGCTGAAATGGCCCGAGACTTCTCGGCTCTCGGGGCGCACAGTGACTGGACGACAGCCTTAACAGTTTGATAATGCACGGGACGGCAGGGATTTGTCTCCGTCAAATGCTCGCTTAGCCGTCTGTTTGTCGAGGCGAGATGAGTGGTGATCCGACGTCGATTCCAACCGGCGGATGACAGGTCCGATGATCGCAGTAGCTCACAACGCTCACTCCCCCGATATGCGACACTCACATGCCTCACGTGCCTCTCAGATGTCGCCAGGGCCAGCATACCTAACAATGGACTCGGCCAATCTAAGGGCCCCCGAGACAGGGTCTCCAAATGTTCGTCACGGCAACTTTGATGATTAGTGATGGGTTGAACTGCGACTGCCAAATTGGATCGCCCGGGAGCAAGGCTGCCTGCCGCGAGAGCCTCTCAGCAAGCCACTCTCGAGTTTCATAGGTTGAAGGGCCATTCTAATAAGCGAGTTGAGTTGTAGCCAGGGCCGTTCATTCGTCGGGCATTCGATGGGTACCTTATGAGTTGGGCAGCAGTGTTGGCCCTGTCCAAATTACATGACTTCTGCCCGGGGGCGAAAACTCTTTGCTGAAGGCGAGGCGGTCCTGGAGGACTGAGATGCAAACGAACAAGAAATTCGAGCTCACGATTACTAGCAGAGACTCAAAGCCACGCCTGGCACTCTGGCACGAGCAGGAATTAATAGGTACAAGTACGCGTATTTGAGTAGAGCGCAGGCCAGGCTGAATGAAATCGGCCAGCCAAGCACCAGAAGGCCCACTCGAAGTGACTCAAGTTCAGACAGGGCATTGGTTCCCAGCTGAGGCCGGGGATGGCGGTTCAACGCCGTAGCTGGGGGGCCCCGGCCGCCACAGGCTCGATTTGGTTGCTGCTTGGTGCCTGCTAGCCTGCCGCAGCTGCAGGCGCCGCAGACGCCACTGGAGGTCGTTGCGGCTGCTCATGTGTGGATTCGGCCGAGGCATCGTCAACGAGGTCTGCTTGTTGCGTCAAGACTCGCGCAAGTTGAAGTTGCGAGCATGAAATAAAGATAAAAGAGCCGCGTCAGATGCTGCTTCCACATTGGTGCAAGTGGATGGCCACCTAGGCAGGTACGATTAATAGTAGCGTACCGAACTATTAGAGCCGCACCTGCTCGCCCGCTCCCGTCCGCTAGCCATCGCTTGCCGTCCAGACGCACTCACTCTAAGAAAAGACTGGACTCCTTGGCTTGCCCCCACCGCCTCTGTCTGTCCCTCACTGGCCCCCCGCGCTCCCGCACTCCCGAGTCCCGACCCGCCCGCCCGTTCCGTGCATCTGCTCGTACGATACCAGTACTAGTTCCCCTCCCGGCCCCTGTGATCCTTCGTGACCGACGACGATTCCCACGGTCGAGCAGCTCACCAGACACGAGGCTCCGAGCCGAAGAACAGTCACTGACCGAGGCAGACGATGAGCGTGAACGTGAGCGTAGGCGCCCCCGGCGCGATGAGCACCACGGCCCCGACTGGCTACAACCGCTCCGCCTGCACCGAGTGCCAGCGCAGGAAGCAAAAGGTGAGCGAAGCGTCGACTTCATGTGTTGCCACGGCCCTGCCGGCCCCTGCGTCAATCTCCACGATCTGGTGCTGCACGCGAGATCTGATCGTTTGACTGACGGTTCCTGCCCCCACCAATAGTGCAATCGAGAGTGGCCGTGCGACCGCTGCCAGCGCCGCAAGATTCCCGATGAATGTCGGTACATCTACTCGAACCCCCCACCTGTCGCGGCATCGCATCAGGCAAAGGACAAGGGCAAGGACACTTTGCCGCGCGTCAATCAGCACCTCGAACCTGCCACTGGCTCCCCAGACGCCAATTCCCCGGCTCCCGAGGCCGCTGGATTCGATGCCCTAGCCGCCGCGCGAGTCTTCAGCACTCTGGGCATCGAAGCAGAGGTGCGTCATTCCCGCTGCCGATCATGCTTCCGTGCCGCTTCCCCTGCGCAATCCGCGGTGCCTCGCGTTATTGACTTGAATTCCTGCACAGCCGGAGCCCTCCAAGACGGCCCCGAAAGAGGATTATGTCGCCGCCGACTCCTCGCCTCAGATTGAGCGCGTTCTAAAGTTGTTGCCCCAGCGCCAGTCCATGGGCAAGTCTCTTCGAGGCCCTCGCTCGTGTCATGATGCTGACCAGACGGCCCAGAGAAACTTATGAACAGCTTCAATCACGATGTCAATTATCATTACTACATCATCTATCCTCCGGACTTCTTTCTCCACTACCACATTTGGTGGGAGCGACGGACTAAAGGCCGTCCCATCAGCCTTCAGTACACATGTCTCCTCGCCACCATCTGTGCCTGCTGCGTCCAGCATGCAGACGGAAGCATGCAGCGGGAGCTCCAGCAAGCTTCAGGGCTGGAATCCGACGAGCTCTCCGAGCAGCTTCACAATGCGGCCCGAGAGCTCGCTAGTGTCGCCCCTGTTGGCCACTACCATATGTTCAACGTCCAACGCTTGCTACACTCGGCCTACTGGTACAAGGCTGAAGCCCAATTCGTCGAGGCGTGGCACGTCCTGAGCGCTGCCATCCTCGAAGCTCGGGAACTCAGTATGCCACACTTGCCCATGAAAACACTTCACTCATCCACTCATTCGCACCCCTTCCGACACCCAGCCTCATCCATGTCAGCGGCTAATTTGTTGCCTCCTTAGATTGCCACAGAGAGCCCCCGGCCGGCACCGAAACGGAGCATGATCGTGAAATGCGAAGAAGGCTTTGGTGCATCCTCGATACTTGGGACTGGTAAGCCCCTCCACGATCCTAATGCGTGACGACGTTCTCATGTCTCCCTCCGACAGGCAAATTTCGTCGGGCCTTTCTCGCCCCAAGATTATTGACCGCGTCGATTGTGACGCTGAACTCCCCTCCCTTGCATTGGAGGGGTACTCGCCTTCTCCGTTACTGCATATGAAGATGCAATCCGAGTTGACACGGAGGTTGACATTGCGGTTCAGCGCTCCCAAAAACATTATCAACCCACCAGAAGTCCGAGAATACCAGGCATTGATTGAGGACTGGGTGCGCCGGTTTCCCCGCGTGTACGACTTCGATAACCCCGACACATCCAAGGACTCGCAGTATCCTTGGGTGCTCCCTCATCGCTATTACGTCTATACCATGGCGTGCCTGTTGATCTTGAACCCCATTAGGCACTACATGGTAAAATCTTACACCTGGGAGTCGCCCCAAGAAGAACTGAGCATCCGGGCGGTGGGCGTGTCTTATTCCCTCAAGTTGATGAAGACGATGCGGAGCTGGGTCGATAAAATTTATAGTCGCGACGGCCGACTACATTTTATCATATTCTCAATATTCGACACAGCCGCGATTCTTTGTACCGCCATCATCAAGGATCATGAGAACACCCTTTCCGAGCGAGATGCGATGTTGGAGGCGGTTACTGACGCCGTCGCCATGCTGAACCAGCTGAATTCGATATCGAAGACCTCAAAGACGTCATATAACCTTCTCGAGCGGCTAGTACGGAGGCTACCGCAGCCTGCCGTACCTCGGCGCCACGCTCAGCGCAAGAAGGCGAAGGTCTCAATCCCAACCGCCATGCCGATGCCTGAGCCTGCTACGGTGCCGCAGCCCGCGCTCATACCTGCGACCGTTAGCACGGCGTCGGTACCAGGTGTGCCTGTGTGTAATCACCATTCCCTCGACCCTCAAATCGGGCTGCCGACGATCCCTCAGATCAGTTCCTTCCCTCACGATGGGAATTCCGACGTTCCTGGTCCTGGTCCGGTTGGCCGCACGGGTGGCGCCAGTCGGACTTTTTCCAACTACTCTACATGCTCGGATCGTACACCTCCTAGCGTAGACGGCCACATGCCTTCGTCGTATTCCTCCGGCAGCGATGGCGGTGCACCATTCGACGGATTTGGCCAACCCGTCGTTGGCACTAACAACTTCCAGCCGGCACAGGTGGATGATGTCCCTCCCGACTTTGAGCTCGAAACGGTAACGCAGGCCCAGCTTGGAGAGCTAGCGCCTTTATGGAATTGGCACTCGGGGAATCTGGACTTTGCAAATATGTCCAACGTGAGCCCAGTACTCGTGGGCCCAGGAGGGACCAGCGGGCTGGAATACGGGTCACGACCTCCACCACCATCGCCTCCCCAGGGTCCCCAAGGTCCGCCTCTCCAAGCCCGTTCTCATTCTCCTACCCGGCCTCATCATTATCTTCTCTCCCATCCTCAGTCTTTCTCCTCCTCCCATCCCCCTCAGTAATTGTACTACTATTCGGGGTTTTCTTTCGGTTTTCAGGTGTTGGGACTCTATTCTAACTTATCTTCATGCGACTGCGCTTGTTTTTCATGGTCGGCTTCAAGGTGGCTCGACTCCAGAATGTGCGTGAGCAGGTCACCAGGCTCACATGTGTTCACTGGCCATAACGATACCTATATCCTTCTTGGTTATTTGCTGAATGGTCGACCGAACGGAGTAAACAGCCGGGCAGATACTTGGATTGCTCTCAGTTGCGAAAAGGAAAATATTATCAATTACACTACGGGAGTGGAAAAGCACTCTCCAGCCGCAGAGGTGACCAATTTTTGCGTGACGCGTCACAATGGGAAGCCGTGGTCGCCATGCTTAAGCGTGGGCCTTAAGCATCGTGAAAGCCAAGCGGTGATTAGACCAGGCTGGCCTCGTACAAACGACCTGGGCACTAATCCGTTTCGATGTGCGGGCTTAAATGTGAGCCGCTTCTTTGCACACGTCTCCTCGGCATGCCCGGCTGCCGTGCCGCGCCGCGATCAGCTGGCAACGCCTACATGTGCATCTTGTATAACCAAGCTTCACAGCGGGGCGTCTGGGCCATGACCAAGTACCGAGCGAGATCAGCGTACATGCGTGCTTTGCTCCAGCCCTGCTCCAGCTCATAGACAGGACATGCACGTCACGAGCTTGGCTCAATGGCTATACGCTCCGTTACATATTCCACTCATGTCAGCGTCCAGGAGTCGAGGCGCGTGAGCGATTTACCGGCATGAGAAAGCCTCGCGTCGATGCAGCTTGAGGAGGCTCTGTCTTGCGCCGCCGATCCCCCAAAGCGGCAACCTTCCAGAACAAGGCGGCCGCGTGGCTGTTGATCGTCTATCTAGCAGCGTCGCACTGCGTCAGAAGCCAGCCAACACCGTCGACGCAAGGGTTTCAGCGCACCGCAGCGCTAGCAGGTGCGAGGTGCGCTGCTCTACCGTCCATGCTGTGGCCCTCAAGGTGCCGGTTGGGGGCTGCACTGGGCGAGGCTGGTCGTGGACTCGGATTGGACTTGGGCCTTGGATGCTGTGCATGAACCAACCCAACCACTCGTAAGCCCGGCCGTGTCTCATGCAATGCCCGTCCAGCGACCCGCCAAAGGACACGCATGGGACTACGGACGTACTGGGTGCTGCAGATGCCCATTGCGTTCGAGAAGGAGTCGTAGAAGCATGACGCACGGCATGCAGCCCGTCCGGGATCAGCTGCGGGCCAGGTAGCGGGGATGGGGACCGGGGAGGGGGACCGGGGAGACAGGCCGCTCGCCCGAGTTCTATTGAGCGACGAGATGCTCCTTGCCAGCCCGATGTTGCACACCTTGCTCGCATGGTGTTGGGCTTGGGTGTGTGCATCTTCATCGGTGGTTGGGGTAACGACATGGGGCAAAGATGGAGGATGGTATACTGGCTGCTTGGACCGGCAACGCAGCGAGCCGCGTAAAGGGCTGGCAAGCATGGACGAGTGCTGGTAGCCGGGGTAGTCGTAGTGGGCGGCGAAGATGCAGTGCGACTTCTTTACGCAGTTGGCAGGACCTTGTCCCACTCTGTACCTGACGGTGATGCTTGCCGTTCGGTCTTGGTCAACCTTACCTTGGGTAGGTACGTAGTACCTTAACTTTCGACAGCTTTCCCCCGGCAGCTGGCGCGATTCCTCCTCACAGAATGAAAACCAGATACGACAGGTAATGCCCATGTGGAAGCCAAGCCCAGCAGCTTTGACGCCAGCTCAGGCCGATTCTCGACATTTCGCACAGCGCGCTACCGCAGCTGTCCAGAGTAGCGCCTGTTGGGGGCGTGGGACGCGGCCTGCATCCAGGGCCTCTAGGGACACCCGGAAACCCCGGTCCCCCTGCTGGCTGAGGTGAGGTGCCGTATCAACTATTGGATGGATGTCTCCAACTCCGAGGCAGTAGGTACGACTGTCACCACGATGGCTGCTGAGCTTGGACGCGGAGGACGCCTCGCGGCGTGCCACGCCGTTGATCCTCGTCCCGCAGCCACCGCTCTGGGCCCATGCGCCTCGCGGAAACAGAGAAAGCAGCGTCGACTTCGTCATTGCGACACGGACGACCAGACCGGGGGCCCAGCGAGACCCGTCTATGTCTGCTCCACCGATGCCGGGGGCCGATCTGCGCAAGCCTGGCAAAGTAAGGCTGTATAGACGCAGGACAGCCACCCTGACGCGACACCTGGTTGGCTGCTGGCCTGGCAGACAACGTACCCGTGCCTCGTGACGAAGACACCTTCGCTCAATTGAGCACCGAGGCGGCGTCGTCCGATAGCCGCAGCGTCCTGCAGCGCACGCGCGAGTAGTCTGCTCCTCCTGCTGCCCAGCTGCATGTGCATTGTATGTTCCGATGCACGGCACACCCTAGGTAGGCTGCGTGTATAAAGTGAGAGCCATGACCGCCCTCTTCGGTCGTCTGATTTCGTCTCTCCATTCACTCTCGAACGACGCATTCATCGCTCTTTCAGCAATATTCCAGGTTGTCCGGAGCTCCAGCCACCTGGCACAAGACTCATCCCTGGCAGGCTGCTGCCGCTGGACACCCTTTGGTGTCCCTGGTGCCCCAAGACACATAGTCAACCACCGCCATCAGGTGCTTCTCGTCACGAACCAATCCCCTAAATACCTGTTCATGCACACTAGTCATACCACTATGAACATGCAGTCGTTGAAGAAGATTGTGATCACGCTTCGACCGCTGCCGAGGCCAAGACGAGCCCAGGCCTACCGTGAAACATTGGAGCAGGATATCAGGGACTGGCAGATCGACGACGGCCGCGGGATTAAAAGGGTCTCTGGAGCTGGGCAATCTTGGCTTTCCACAGCCAATAGTGATGTCAATGACTGGGTCTTCGTCCAGCGTCATCGCGCCCCGTCCTCGAGCTCTCTCACATCCGGCGATTCATCTTCCATCAAGGGTGTCGGCCCCGAGCTGACAGTCATCAACATGCAACTCCACAACCAGCTGTTCAGGAGCAGTGTAGCCTCCTCTTTGGACCGACGCTTCTGCTACCGTCGCTGTCCCGATTGCCATGATGACGTCGCGGAGAAACATGGGTCTGCTTCACGCCGCAGCTCGGTCGGTACTGATGAGCATCATCTTGGCCCGTGGGCCCCTATGAATGAGGGCCGGTACGAAACCGACGTCCGTTGTATTGGGGATTGGGCAACTTCGGCCGAGAGTCCGACGTATACTGACCTTACTTGGGACTTTTGAATCCGGGGCCGGGGACGGTCGAAGGCAGAGTCCAACGTCGAATCCCTTTGCAATTCCTCGCCTGTCAAACTGTCTGTTTTATGAACGTTAGTCATTACTTAGAAGCTCGACGTGCAAAGTAAGCGGCTGGATCTCTTACGGAGAGGGGGAAACCGTCGTCTTGGAATGAGTTCTGGGCGATTGCTCACGAAATGGCCTTTTCTTTTGTATTATAGACCCTGGCCGCTGAGTCCGTTGTTTTGATAGAGCTCATCCTTCCGTCAATCCTTTGGCCGTTTCGAATAAATGGCTTGCAAATTGAGATGCAATCAATTGCTATCGTTGCGTGACGTATGACGATATGCACGTTTGACATAGTTGGCCAAGCGGTGTCCTCCCTTCACATCGCCTCTCTTCACAAACGATTGGGCGCAGTCGGCACTCGCACGTAGCCGGGCCATTCAGCGACAGCCACTCAAAGGTTGGGTAGAATTGCACGACACACGCTGTCAGAATGCGGAGAGTCATGCAGCGAACCTTCCAAACAGCCGCCAGGCTTGGTTCCCCAGGTTATTGACGATCCATGACCCCACAGCCCCAGAGATCGATCTACACGACCGCTTGTGTCGCTCAAAGCATCCCTGCAGAGGCGGCAGCTGCAGACCAGACTTGGATCAGAGACGAGCATGCCTTGCTCGTCTCGATAGTCTGCAGAGCCAGTACCGGCTTGTTTCAACATCAATGAGCCTAGAAAGACCACAGTCTTGGGCGCAATGAGGGGCATGGTTCGCGATTGTAGATGGTTTGTTCTATTACGTCTCCTAAAGGAAAAGGTCGTACTAATATACTTTGCCATCATGCACCAGAGAAACAGCGACGAGATGTCCATATGGCAACCCATTTTGAATAGTGCCGCCGTACAGTGTCTCGTCTCCGAACCACTGGCCGCCTGGCGTTGCTAGAAATTACGGAAGGCTATACTCCGACGCCCACAGAAACCGCATCATCTCCCGGCTCACTCTCTTTACGCGCTTAGCTGAGGTAGGCCATGGCGGCGACGGCACCAGCGACGAGGGCCAGGGGGGAGGACAGACGGCCGGCGCTGCTGGGGATCTTGGTGGCGGCCGTGGTGGCGGCGGCCTGGGTCTTGGTGGAGGACTCTGGAGCCCTGAGTTAGCAAGTCGCGGGGAGAGCAAGGGTCGTGAAGCTTGTGGACTTACGAGAGCTGCTAGCGGTGGTAGCGGTGGTGGTGCTGTTGGAGCCCGTGGTGGACACAGCTGAGGAGCTCGATGAGCCGCTGGTGGTAACCGTGGTCATGGAGGAAACATCCGTGGTAGTGGTAGCCGCGGAGGACGCAGTGGTAGACACAACAGTGGTGGCAGCGGCAGTGGTGGGCGCAGACGTGCCGGAGGCAGTGGCGGCACCGCTGCCCTGGTAGCTGAACTGACCGCTGTAGTTGATCTGAGTCTTGTCGCTGTTGTCGACGATCTTGAAGGCGTAGGTATCGGAGGGGATACCGTTGGGGGTGAAGGTGAAGGAGCCGCCGGTGGCGCTGGCTGCAAATGGCAACGCATCAGTTCCGACTCAGGCGAGGTGAGGAGGTGAATGGAGCTTACAGGTCAGGGTCTCGACAGGCTTGAGGTTGGTGCTGGCGCCGTTCTGGAGGTAGATGGTGCAGCCAGAGTCGCAGCCACTGAACTTGAGGGTGAAAGGCTGGCCCTCGGTGACGTCGAACTTGCTGTTGAGGAACGCGGGCTTGTCGGCGGCGACGACGGCCACGAGGGCGGAGAGAGCGGCGAAGGTGTACTTCATGGTGGCGGTTTGTTTTGGTGGAAAATGGCAAATTGGTGAACGAGTGTCGAGAAGGATTGACTGCAGACCAAAATTGCGTCAGTAGGTTGAGGTGTGAGGCAAGGTATGCTGGTCTTCGTGGCACGGGAGAGAAGCAAGAGGGTTAAGAGCAAGGCCGCAGGCGAAACACGGCAGGCAGCCACACGCGCATGCACCTGGGAAGGTGCTCGCAGCAGGGCCTCGGGATCTCGTGACGTGACGTGACCGTCGTCGATCTTGACTCATCGACGATGCCTGGCGAGGAACGCAATCCCAGCGTTTCGCCCTTCTGGACTCCCACGCAGCACCGCGCGCAACCCCGGATCGGCAGCGGCAGGGAACGGGGCACCGCGTGCTCAAAGGGCCAGACACAAAGACCGGGGCGGGCAGTTTCAAGGGGAAGACTTACACAATACAACAAAAACTGCGGCGGCGCAGAGGAAGAGAAAGCGAACGGGATGGAGGTTTGCGAGGAGGCAGGAGAGAGGAGAAGAAGAGGAAGAAGAGGGAAATGAGCAGATGCGCGACCCCGGCGCTGAAATATGCCGTGGCCCTGGCGCGGTGGGTGGGATGAGGCGGCAAATAATCTGCACCGCGGCGCGCGGCTTGGCCGCAACTCACAGCATTCCGTGCCTCGAGGGGCCTCCTCTGCCGCGCCAAGCTGCACCCACTGCGCAGAGCCCCAGAGCTAGTCAGGGAGCCAAAACCTTTTACCCTTTGCCCGACCAGGCCGTGCCATCCGCCGCCACCGTCTTCACCGGCCAGGAAGGGGCAGGTTGATGGCATAAACAGCGGGTGGATGGGGCCTGTGGGCGCCAGTCCAGGCGCTTCCCATCCGAACCCATCTGTGCAGGTCGGTCGTGCTCCAGTCCGTGTGGGCCCCGACTCGCCCGAGCCAAGGCCAGAATCTCTCCCAATCCAACACGAAGTCGCCCTGAAGGGAATCATCCCTGCAGCTAGCTGCTCGGCAATCTCGTCGCCTCCGAACAGCCGACCACGGTCCGTCGCGAGCGCTGGCCATTCCCCCCTTTACGCCGCGAAGATGAGCTGGCGAACGCGACGAACAATCGACGACGCCGGGCCAAGAACACAATGCGACAGGAACAGGGTCAAGGGGCTGCACCAGCGCCCCGAAGCGGCTGCCGCCGATGGCGTACCCCCCGTCCTGGAAGCCGCCGTGATTGGCCGCGTCGACATGTTGGCTCATGCCGCAACGGGCAGTCTCCATCATCTCCATGCTCAGCCGAGCGCCACCCAGGAGAGGTCCAGGTCCAGCTGCGAACACCGTGGCACGCTATTTGTCCGCGCCATGCATTATCCCTGACCTCCACCCACTTCCCCTCTCCTCGTACGGATTAGTGCGAATTGCTTCTATTACAGCACGAGTAGCTACGGCAAGGCTAGTCCGTACCTAGGGCGACGAGATTTGCTGGGCAATGGCTAATAAGAGCACGAGCACTCGTACATCATCTTCAGCGCACGAGTACGAGTAATTGAATCACCCAACTCATCAGAGACTCATCAGGACGCCGCCGACGAGGCTGCTCTGCTATAGACGCAGAGGACGAGGCCTCTGCCGCCCGTTCTCTCCTCCCCCCTTCTTCACTGCTGCGCCTCGCGCCCGAGACAACACTCTGATCACCGACGTTGGCTGAAGAATGATCGAGCCTCGGGGCTGTGCTCTTGTCTCCATGGCTCGCCCGCGCCGCGTAATCGACGTCGTTCCCGGCCAGGCTGGCAGCCATCGCGGCTCGGACCTCTGAATCCTGAAGGCATCCTGCCCCTGAATGGCTGGGGGTTCGATGGTGCTGCAGCTTACCTGACGCACGGGACCACGGATTAGCCGGGAAGCGTGTTCATTCGCCTGCCAAGAGCTCCCCTAGATTGGATGCGTACGTATTCACGCTGCAATCGTACCAGGCGCGGCCAAAAGCTCCTCGTCCATCACCAGTTTGCTATACCAGACTCTACTAGGGCTATATGATGACAACGAGTCGTCATGATCGGCGATGCCTCTTCACAATGAGGTAGCGCCTTGAGGAATGCTTCAGGATTCCCCAATTTGTTTCCGATCGGGCGGCGACTCTCCTGGCGCGAAACCACGAGCCGGGATCGACGTGCTGGTGTGTCTCAGAGCCCAAACCGGCCTGCTCATTGTCATCACGACTTGCGTCATTGCCTGCGTGATGTGAGCCGTCGTGAGCTACGATGCTCGGCGAGCGCTTGCACGTGTCTCCCTCCCTTTCCTTCGCCCCGAATTCTTTTGAGCTGGCTTGGCTGGCCGCTGGTCCTTCTCGCAGCGTTGTTTCAGAAACCATTGTGCGCATCAGGCCATCAGCCAAGTGCGCTCTCAGGGCCGCAACACCGAGACGCGCCCTACGTCATGCTCCAGGCATGATGCGATTCGGGGCCGTGCTTGAAGACCATGGCGGGGCAAGGAGTTGTCCTACTGCTGCGTAGCCCATCTGAGCGCCTCGAATGATCAGGCTGGGCGGAATTGGCTAAGACGCGTGCCAAGAGGAAAATGGCCTTCTTGCCCTTCGCAAATAAAGCAGTTGCAATATCACCGATTTAGCGCTTTGATACCGTCAAAAGATGTCTCTTGGTAGAGTTACACTGCAGTGCCACCACTAAAGCGTGCTCCGTGGCCCGATATTATCCCGTCAACCGTTGCCCCATCCAGCGCAGCTATCACAATGAATACGCGTCCATCATCCGCTGCCAACCATCTATGAAGTATACTGTTCCGCCTTCCGTTCCTGGAGGACACAGATGCCAATTCCGATTTTGTGTCCCTCCAGCGTCATCGCCACCGCCGTCTGCAGCATCTTAGTGCTCCAGCAAGCGCAAGCTGCCCTGCACGACCACGTTCTCCAGGATAGAGCCCGGAGGGATGTCAATGGTGCTTCCCTCCGTCGCCACAATGATGACGGTGCCCTTGAGCGTGACTCCCCGGCCCAAGTTCACAGCGCCGGTAATGGTCAGGTGGTCGAGCTCCAGCACCTTAGGGATCGAAGGGATGCGCTTCTGGAAATCGGAAACCTTCTTGAAGTCACCGCCCAGCTTAATGAGGGGAGCATCACCGAAACGGGCCGCACTCATCTGGAGCTGACCGTGCTTCAGGGTGTAAAGGTCCGATTTGACGAGCATCAGGTCGGAGCAGGTCTTGACGGGCAGGAAGCGTCGGCGAGGCACATTGACACCGTGCGCGTTCTTGAAGTGGCGGATGGCAGCACCGACGGCCGTCTCGAGCTGGATGATTGAGATGTCCGACTCGCCCTTCTTGTCGCCAGGGATCGTCTTGCCGTTGGGGATGATCTCCATCTCCAACTCGTCGTTCTCAACGACACGTTTGATGGCGTTGAGGTTGAGCCAGATGTTGTTGGTGTTGAAGTACTTGAACTTCTTGATTGACTTGAACTCATTGACGTGCTCCTTGGGGACCTGAGCAATTTCAAGCAGACGAACGGAGCCCTCATAGTCGATGATGGTGCCACCCTTGACATCAGCCTTGGTCTTGTTGGTAAGCTCCATGATGTATTCGGCCTTGGTCTCGACCATGTGCTGCAGGATGCGCAGGTCGACGACGGCTCCCAGGTTGTCCACGTTGGACAGGAAGATGATCTCAATTCCACGCTCCAGCAGCTTGTCGAGGATGCCAGAGTTGTAAAGGGACTCGAAAACGTCACCGTGGCCGGGAGGGTACCACTCGCTGATGGACGACTCGAAATCCTTGGGGACCGGCAGCAGTGAGTCCTTGTAGATTCGGGGGTATCGGGACTGGTTGAAGGTGAGGATGTCGACGTTGTGGCCCTCGTACTTCTTGATGATGGCGGCGGTGTCGTCGTTGGTGTTGAAGGAGTTCATGAGCAGGAACGGGACGTTGACGTCGTACGTTCGGTTGAGGAACTCGATCTGTCGCACCGACAAGTCGAGGAAGGACATGCCATCACGGACTTCGATCACGGACTTGGGGCCAACGCAGCCCATGGAGGTTCCCAAGCCACCGTTGAGCTTCAGGACAGCAAGCTTGTTGAGGAAGTTGACGGATTCAGAATTAGAAAGATCCTCGTAGTCGACGACCTGGCCTTGGGCGGGCGGGGCAATGCGGTCCCAGTCGCTGGGAGGGAAGCATGAGTATATGGTGTCGCATCTCCTCCGGCCAGCAGGGGCTAACTTACACAGCGTTTCCTTTGGCCTTGTCGTTCAGGTAGCGACGGAAAAGGGCGAAGAAGTTGTCCATCTCGGTTTCGAACAGCTTTGCGTCGAATTGTCAGCAATTGTACCATGCCGCATGCAAGGCAAGCCGGCGGATGGAGAACTCGTACCTTTTTCTGCTGAGGGTCCTCGACAGTCTCGGCGAGGTTGGTCAGGTTGTTGCGCATCTGAGCAGCGGCGACATTGGTCGACGTGTTCTCGAACGCCTGTGTACATTTGATTAGCTCTCGCCGGTCCACGATTGAGTGAGGCATTGCAGGACAGGGCCAGAGCGACGCGTGGTGGCAGCTGAGGGAGATGGGAGAGATGCGATCGCGGGAAAGGGGTTTGGACCAAGGTCAGGTGCTTGAGCAAGGGAATTAGGTTTTATAAGGCGTGAGGTGTTCGACACGAGGAAGATTGCTCTGAAGCTCTGTCCCAGACCGATTGTGCATCACTCAGGGCTCGCGCGTCACCAAAGCTGGGCCAGCAAACAGAGAGCAGTGAATTGCGTTGGCCGATGTCGCGAACAGCTTCGTCCCCGCTCTGCAGGGCCGCTGTCTGCCTGAACAGCGCAGGTACCCTGCCAGGACAGACATGATGATTGCACAGCCACAGGGCCAAGGCAAGAGGACGCAGCAACTCTCGCATGAGTGAATAGCAGTCGCTCGTTTGCGGTGAGGTGATTGCGCAACGGCCAGGCGGCAAGCCCAGTACAGCCAGGGTGGATTGCCGTGGTGGAGGCCGGTAGAAGGGCAATGGCAGGAAGATGGGGGATTTCAGGGGAGCGAGGAGACGAGAGAAGCAAACAAGAGCAACAGGGTTGACTTACCATGTGGCTGCGAGTCTTGCCATGATGGCGCTTCTCAACGCCGCCGTCCTCGCCCTCGTGCTTGAGGTGAGAAGGCAGCGCGCTCTTGACACCGGCCATTGTGTATGCGTTTCGCGGACGTCGGGGGTGCAGAGGGAGATGCAGAGGATTCGAGCGTTCGTCGTCGATTCGAAGCTGTCGCGACGAGTCGATAGCAGGGTGCGGAAGAAAGGGGAGGCTGCAAGCAGGTTGTCGAGATAATAAATGGCCACAATGGGGATGGGGAGCAAAGGCGGGGCAGCGAGGTCGCAGTGGGGAGGGGGTGAGCTGCTATCCCGGTGGGCAGTTGGGGGGTTGGAGCTGCCGCCAGCGGTGTCACCCAAGCATGCAGGTGCTTGACGTCAGGGAGGCGGATCGCGACAGCGTGCTGGAGAGGCGGCACAAGGACGGCACGCAGGATGGAGCAAGTCGACCGAGGGCACCGCGCAGATATGTATACACTCGTATGTCTGCACCAAGCAGAAACTGTCGAGTTTATTTTTATCGCGGCGGCCCGGAATCGTCCCCGTGCGAACGAGTGCTGCTCGCAATTTCAGGCGGGCAGCTCATCAAAATCGCCATTTCGCCTCCCCCCACCTGCAACCAGCCCATCGTGGTGGCGTGGCGTGGCGCGGCCTACCTGGTAGTGCGGCCACTGGACGCAGGTTTTCAGGCCGTCGAGCTCCCTGGCGGTCCAATAATTGCGCCTGATGTCGACAGCTTGTGCGATATGACGGCACACAGGCAGGGCAGGTTGAGAAAAAGTGTGGCTGCCGCATCGCGAGCTACCACGGAAAAATCCTGCCTGCCGCCCCAACGACGCCGCCCGCGGCACCAGCAGCCATCGACACGCACTTAGCGTGCCACCGCCTGCCAAACTGCCTGCAGCCGGTCTGAAGCACTTCGATCTCGATGAAGCCAATCTTGCAACCCAGTCGGGCGGATGGCTCTCTCATTAACATGGTCCACAGTGGTTGGACGGCCAGCGGTTGCGAACCGGGATAGGGGCTTGCTTCGGTGTTGGACGCCGGCCAGCTGATTCAGTCTATCGGTGCAATCTACCGTAATACCCATGTCGATCGTACGCTGCGTCTTCTGTAACTTGGGGGGGGGCCTGACACGAGCTGTCATGGCGCGTTGCGTCCAAGAGCTCTATGGCAACCCACGCATTCTCAGGCTTCCGGGTCAAAAGTACTTGTAGACTTGGTAGACTCGCAAACCTGATGCACGATGCGATGGCATTTTCCGCCCCAGGACACGTGGGGACGGCATTGGCTGTTCCTGGACCGGGACTCCCCGTGGCGACTTGGGACGACGGTTGCGGGAGCACGGACCTGACAAGGGGCACTCGCGGCTCGCATTCCGACTTCAAATCTCGCCAACAGCGCTCGTGAATAGACTCTAGAAAGCATCATCTCGGATCGGTTTTCATTTCCATTGAATAACTATTGTTGTCGAAATTGCCTGCGAATGAGACGTCCCCTCGCCTCCAGTTTCCGTCAGCGAAGTACTGTAAGCTACCCCGGCCCTAAATTTGTCCGTGGGGCCAGCCCTATGACAACGTTGCATCCGCCTCCGGCGCAGAAGACCTTCTCTGCCTCCGTTGTGAAGACCCCGTGACTCGATTCGGCAATTTTGCATCCTCGTACGGACTACATGACGGATGGACGTCTCGCGGACAGGACAGGCGTGATTTGTATCAGGCAAAGGCAGGCCGTGTGAAGTCGTGGCGTCGATCGATGTGCCGGAGCGATGAGGTTGTGGGAACCTCGCCCACGGCGATCGTTTTGCTCTCGCGCAGTCTGACTCCCTCGAAGTCTCTCATATCACACGACCCATTCAGGCCGAACTTGGTGCTCTAGCTACTCGTCGCTTCTGCGGGGTATTGATTTGAACAGCGTCGGCTCTTTATATCTTTACTACGTCGAGCTGGGGTTCTTCCACCGCCGCCATTTGCCGGCGTTTTAGGCCCGTATACGGAACCTCAATCTTGCAACACCTCAGCTATCTGCATCAGCATCTTCGTCGCACGACATCTTGGTCACACGGCATCTTAGTCGTACTGCATTGCAGGCGCTACGGACCCCCTTGACTTCGCCTAGTCTCCTCTACTCCACAGTCTCGACTGGTATAAAAGTTCACTCCTCAAGATGGGATCCCTCGCACAAGTCGTCCCTTACTGGCACTACAACGTTCCCGACAGGGAAAAGACAGTCGAGTGCCCGGACTTCTTGCGCAACCTCACTAACAAGGACCGTCACATCATCGGCTCCCCGGACGCGGCCTACACCTTACTCACTTGGCTCGAAGTTTGCGACATTATCGCCTCCAACCGCCTCGAGGCCTTCCAGCGCATGCCCTCCCAACTGCGCCGCTACAAGGCTTTCTGTCATCGCCTCGTCCAGCAGTACGGGTCTGTCAGCGACTTCATTATCCGCGAGCGCCTGCGCTGGCAGGAACCGATCCGTGCTCGCGGCGAACCCTTCCAGTTCCCTGACGACATCAGGATAGTTCACAATGATTGGCCCTATGGCCTGGACGCGCGCATCGTGCACCTCGTCGTGTGGACCAAGTTCGAGCTCGAGACGGACTCGGCGACCGGTGACTTGACGCCACGGGCGCGGGCCGATGTTGATGCCTTTATGTCGACGAGCTTCCGATCGCGCGTTCCGCCAAGCCAGGTCAGCACATTCGGTTGCCGCTCAAACTGTAGAGTGAATATTGACTCGTTCTAGGTCGTGTGGTTCAAGAACTGGCAGGCAATCAAGTCCATCCACTCCGTCGAGCACTTCCATGTTATGCTCTTAGATCCCGACCCCGACTTTGTCTGTGAAATTACCGAAGGTGACGTCCCGCAGTGCAACAAGGAGGCTCTCTAAGTTGCCGGATCCTGCTTCTTGATTCTTGTTGCTGAATTGCTTTTGCGCGGGTACAGCGGGAGTTGAATGAAAATTGTAGACGCTTGCTTTTGAAGGGCTTTTGGCAGGCTCATGAGCTGTCTGACGGCGGTTCGATGCGAGCGGCATGAACCATGTTCATTAGAAATCCAAGACTACTCCAAGACTTTTCCGTGACTTGGTCCCAATCCCCAGTACTTCAGTTGTACACAGCTGGCAGCGGTACATCCCTGGTATTCGTCCTCAGCTCCACGCATGGAGCATCCGCAAAAGGCACCGCCAGCAGCTTTTCCACTGCAACCTTGAGCTGCGAGCCCGCCCCATCTCGAGGTTCTAGTTCCTCCACCCTTAGGTACCGCGTTATCGTCTGCGAGAGATCCACCACCAGCGCCTCGAGTGTGCCAAATGAGGTGTTCTCCATTCTCTGTGCGTTCGGTTAGCCAAGCCAGTTCGCCCGCCCAGGGACGGTCCGTCATGTTTGCACTCACGTCGACGATTTTCGTTTCCAAAGAGTTGAAGATGTCGTTGGTCGCCTCGAAGTTGTCAATCTCCACGTTCACCACAGCTGCCTGCTTTGCTTCCCTCTCATTGTCGTTTATTCCAATGAGTGTAGGCACCCGCAGGTTGTGTAGCTTCAGCGTCCGCCCATACCAACGCATCGATGTCCTGTTCAGGTCATTACCAGGGACGCCGGTGAAGGTGAAGCTCACGCCGTCGCCCACCAGTGACGCCTTGGGTAGGCGGGCCGTCATTTCCAGGCAACGCACAACCGACATATCCAGGAACGACTCTTGGCCCTCATCGCGCTCTCCAGTGGGGTGAAAGCCGGTGAGGTCCAGCCAGATGTACGTCAAGACTTGAGACAAGGAGAAGGGGCAAGGGTTCCTCTCGGCGGCCGTCTCGCTGGCCAGGCGCTCAAGGCTGCTGAGAATGGCCTTGCTGAGCTGACCGTAGTGCACCGTGTCGGAGGCGAGGGCGTCGGCACGCGAGGTGGCGCTGAAGGGCTGCCGCAGCTCAACCTTGACGGAGATCTGTATCGGCTGCGGCCTGTTCTGCCTGCCCCAGGCATCATTGGGTCCCTTGACTGTGGCCTGCAAGTTGTTCACCCGCACGACAGCGGGGGCCTCGCCGACGGCGACGTGGATATTCCACAGGCTTCGCGGTCCAGCAGACATCTCTGCTTACGATGGATGTAAGGCGTGCGATGAAAATTCAACCACCCCGGGCGGCGGACGAGCGCAACGGCTCTCGTAGTGTCGTCTCTAGTCGGTAAAGGCCACGTGGAGCACTACTGTGTCCCTTTGTGGATGATCCGTAACGGGTCGTGATGCAGTGCGGATGCATGCGTGGTCAGGAGCTGATTGAGGTTGGAGGTGACTCTCGTGATAGATCGAAGCTTTAGCTTGTAGGTGCGGGGCACTCGAGATCCAAGAAGACAACCGCCACCACACATCAACCATCCTACAGCGCGAGTTTAGTTACCAGTCAGCGAAAACTCAGCCCTATGAGCAAAAAAACCACGTCAAGTTTCGTTGGCAGAAAATGGAGATGATTCTGGAGTATCAGGCACCGTGCGGCGCCCTGTCGGCTGAGGTCGTCGATGTGCCAAAAGCCTACCCTATAGCCATATTGTTGGTGAGCTTATCTTTCGCATCGGTAACCGGGTAAGCAAGTTTGCAGTGCTCACAATAAGTTCCCTGAGACCTCCGAGCCGCTTCAAAGCTACTTCTGCCTCTTCAAATACAGCCTTTTGTGACCGTGCAAGATTTTGTGCGGCAGACGTGATGCTCTGCTTCATTGCTGTCATCCCACAACGTGGCAGTCGAAAGATATACTTGTAAGTCAAGAGCTCGCGATGGCTCCATATTCCACCATTGAATGTCCACTCAAAAAGTGCGACCATAGACGTACAAGGTCCAAATTTGACCAGGATCAAATGAATTCTTATCGGCAGCGCGCCGGAGTATTCGAAAGGATGCAACGTGAGCACAATTAAGAGTATCGGCAAGATACCTCGTCGTGCGGAATGTGATGCTACTGACGAGCGAGTATCTTGACTGCCCATGACTTGAACCATTGACAGAACTGGGAACATCCTCTCGTTTACGGCAATCCAATGCCACGTATCACTCGCTGCAACTCTCGTCATGTAACGGGCACTGCCTGCTTGTTTCGAGCGCTCCAGCTTCCCGGGCCTCTTGCACTCGAAACTTATCAACACAACCCCTCCGATATGCAGGTACTCGTACGGAGTACAAGATATCGGGGCCAAACGCAAGATGGTCTGGGATCATGCAGCCATGTCGCGCCATGGCCCGTCACGATGAAACGGTCAGCAGTGCCAAGCTCTCTCCAGCGTCGTCAGTGCTCCCCCGAGTCGCACAGACTGGCAGAGTATCATTCCCGTCGGCCCCTCCCGGAAACGCGTTCTTTCATTAGGCGCGTCTCACCAGATCCCCTGCGCTGCGACGGCGGCCGAGAAACTACTCGTAAGGGACGGAGGCGGGCTCGCAGCAGAACTACTCCGTGCGGGCAGCCATGAATGACCCCTTTTCCACAGCGGCATTAGACGGCATCGACGAGACGCGACCAGCGGCAGCGCGCCACAATTGCACGTCATGAAGATCGGTGTGCAGACAAGGCTCAGGAGTCAGGACGTAGCCCAGCCGCGGGCGACAACTCTACCGGGTACGAGTAATTGATCCGCAAGGCTTTGTACTACGACGACTTCATGACGCCCACGGACATGGAGGCTCGGCCGAAATACCCAAACGAGCATAAATTGGCCAGCCACTCCACTGCACACCCGCGACCCGTCGCCCCGAGTGCGCGGTGGGGTATGCTACTTTTACTCGAGAGTCAAGATGGTGCAGAAGGGCTTCAGCCGCAGCTTCCCGTCGAGTCAAGGGCTTGCCCGTGTGTTGAAGGATGCCGCCGCGCATGTCATGCCGGTACGTGCTGGCGCGATCTCCGTTGCTTTGTGGACGCTGGTCGGGGGCGGGAGACTCTCAAGTCCAATTTCACGCCTTTGTGACGATCGGCGCGCCCAAGGTAACCGTTCCAGCTGTCTCGGCAAAAGGCGAATTGCCCGCCCGGGCCGCGGCGGCCAACCTGGGAACGGATGCACGTAGGCTACGCAACCCCGTAGTGCCGATTCCATTCACCATCCGTGGACCGCGTGCTACGGCGTCCGCTAAGCCCATTCTGTAACCAACTATGCCCGCAGGGTAGGATCCGGTGTTGGCCGCGCACCAGTGGGAGAGCCGCGGCCGACACCGAGCACCGGCTGAGTCGCACTTTGCGTCACGTCTTCTGAGAGCTTTCGCGTCGCACGAACCAGGGCTTTGGTCATAGGCCCGATATGTTTTGCAGCGGTACGGCTAAATGGTCTTGCTTCGCTTTGCCGGCCGGGGATGACTGACATGTAATTCGCGCATGGCACGTTGCTTTGCTCAGGTACGGCACTTGTGACGGCGCCCGCGGCTCCGTACGGGGTGCATACTCGTACCTACGAGTACTCGAAATATTGGCCGCTAACTCACTCTCCATGGGCCCATGCTGCAGATAAGCTGTTGTCGTAGCGCTGGATATTTGGCTGCATAAAGGTCTCAAGACCATCACCGGAGAGAGCCGTTGCCGTCTCGAACAATACGCCCTGTGGATCATCAGGGAATCGATTCTGCCGCTTTGATAACAACAGCCGCGCCACGGACCCAGCACCGTGGAACGTGGTAAAGGTAAGTGGGCTAGAGGCTGTCTGTGCGGAAAAGGCTTGTCTGCTTCGAGTTGAGGCAGAGAAAAATCGCCGTCGCTTTGCGCTTTGGTCCTGGAGCTAGTCCGTACGAGAGCGGCACGCCCCCAAGGGACCCCTTGATAAGGTATGATGGGACTGGGACCCATTCCGCAACCATTTTGGAACCCAGGACCAGGGTCTGGGATCGTCGACGAACTGGGGCTCCCGAGGAGACGGAGCGTCACAGAGCCGCCTCCGTGCTCAAGAGCCTTGCCTTGCCCACGACTTCCTCCCCTAACCCAGACGTCGTGGCCCGTAGTCGAGCCCATCCGTGCGCGCCCAAAGACGAATTGATCCACTCAAGATGGGTTCTTCGCGACTCCGCACCGTCGAGCGACATCTCAGCTGCCCCAACCCATGAGCTTCCACTGTGGCTAGTGAATGCCTCCGCCGCGGCCCGACGTCCCAGCCGAAACGTATGGTGATTTGGATACGGCCGGTGCTGAAGGTCCGGTGCATGCCGCAGTGCTGTATGGTCACCGGAAACATCTCTATTCCCTACCAAGGATCATGTGACGGACTTGCGATGAGTGCCATTGCCTTGTCCCGACATCCGATGTTGATAAAAGTGGACTAAATTTGCCTGTGGATGAATGAGCAGCAACATTGAGACTGCGCATCATACAATAGCTGTTCTCTGGCAGCAATGATCGCATCTCGTAACTCGATAGGAACGTAAAATCACAGTAATTGCCTGCAGAAAGAAGTGAGTAGGACTGCAGCAGTGAAGAGTTGTGTTGCTTAGCGTTCAATCAAAAGAAAGGGGGGGGGGGG
>JALHCE010000068.1:0-111883 GCA_024340795.1 Tolypocladium amazonense
CCACCGCGCAGGCGCAGGACCAGATGCAGGGTGGACTCCTTCTGGATGTTGTAGTCGCTGAGGGTGCGGCCGTCCTCGAGCTGCTTGCCGGCAAAGATGAGACGCTGCTGGTCGGGAGGGATGCCCTCCTTGTCCTGAATCTTGGACTTGACGTTGTCGATGGTATCACTGGATTCCACCTCCAGCGTGATCGTCTTGCCCGTCAGAGTCTTGACGAAGATCTGCATACCACCACGGAGACGAAGGACAAGGTGGAGCGTCGACTCCTTCTGAATGTTGTAATCGGAGAGAGTGCGGCCATCTTCGAGCTGCTTTCCGGCGAAAATCAGGCGCTGCTGGTCAGGCGGGATGCCCTCCTTGTCCTGGATCTTCGACTTAACATTGTCGATGGTATCCGAGGACTCCACCTCGAGGGTGATGGTCTTTCCGGTCAGGGTCTTGACGACTGTGACGAGGCTTGTTAGAACTAGACTGAGAGCCGCGTGAGGAGCGAAGACCTACAGATCTGCATGCCACCGCGGAGACGGAGGACGAGGTGGAGCGTGGACTCCTTCTGGATGTTGTAGTCGGAGAGGGTTCGGCCATCTTCGAGCTGCTTGCCAGCGAAAATCAGGCGCTGCTGGTCAGGCGGGATGCCCTCCTTGTCCTGAATCTTGGACTTCACATTGTCGATGGTGTCGGAGGACTCGACCTCGAGAGTGATGGTCTTGCCCGTGACTGCAAAGGAATGTCAGTCGCCTGTCGGCTGTGGATGCAAACAGCGAGCTGCAAGCCCGCGGGAGGTGGCGACTTACGAGTCTTGACGAAGATCTGCATGGTGGCAGTTGATGCGCGGGTTATCGCTGCGAGAGATCAAGTGCTGATGAGGTAGACGATGGTGTCAGAGCGACAGTGCTGCGAGATGAGGAGTTGAAGAGTGTTTGTAGGAAGAAGAGACGGTGGCAACGGAGAAGAGCGGGAGGAGGTGTTATATGCACCAGGCAACCGAGGGAGGAGGGAGGCGAGCGGGGGCGCAGTGACAAGCCAGCGTGACTGACGGGCGATTGCGTCTCTGCAGGCGTGGCCGGCGAGCAGTGACGCATCACTCGCCAGCCAATAGCCCGGCGGCACGGCCAGAAGGATCCAGAACGCCCCCAAGGTTCGCTCTGTTTCCGGTACCTGCGCTGGGTGCGGCGCCCGTGTGAGACACGCCGTACCGGGGACTTGGGCGGCCAGCGTGCCATGCCACGCCAGGCAGGTGTGGCGCAACCGCGCTCCAGGGTGGGACCGAGCTGCCCGGACGCGGACACAGTCACCGGGGAGGAGGCGTCATCTCGCGCAGGGCATGGGCTCCGGAAATTTGGCAGGTTTTGCTTGGTAAACAGACTCGCTCCACGTGTGCAGTTCCTTTCCTTTCGTTGCATCGCTGGGTGAGTCCAAGCCGAGTGCCATGTCCCCTTATCGCTCGCCAAGTCGGGCAAGGTATGGCTACTGTATGTGGCGGAGTCGCGTGGTTGTCACCCAGCACGCCATTGCCCAGTGCACCTACGGAGTACTCGTGGCAGGGTCATCGCTGCGAGCTTCAGCACACAGACACCCGCGCATTCACACCGGCAGTCCCAGCGCAGACAACGGCCCTTCTCCTGGGCCACCGGCTGCCGAAGCGCTCAGCGTTTCTCCAAGTGCCGGAACGTCCAGCGCGCCCGCGAGCGCGGCGTCTCCGAGACCGCCGCGCACCACGAGTATGTACAGTACCCGCATCGTGGACTGGGACCCCTGTCTCTGGCACGACGTCATTGCCTTCGGCGTGAGCGATTGAGCGCTATTTGCTTCAAGGCAGATGCCCTGGAGACGGTGCGACGCCTCTCGCTCCAACCTTTGGAAAATTTCGTCGGTAACGCCCATCTGGCAATGTCTGTCTCTTTCTCTTTCGCTCCACTGGTCAGCCGCATCCTACGCATCCGCAGCCACGATGTTGCATTTCTGTTCTAATTGTAGTCGATCGTGGGGGAGGGGCCGGCCAAGTGGGACGTCCGCCCACTCTTATCGACGCGAGCGTTGCCGTTCGCCTCCACAGGCTCAAGTTGCAAGGTGAATGCCACGTATTAGAGTATGCAATCCCTTCACCACGCATTCTTCTAGTCGGCCCGTGATTGTTTCAACGCTTGTATTGCAAGTAGCTTGTTCGAGGCTTCGGCAAGTGCGCTCATCTTGCCCGCCAATCCATCCATATCAACTGACCCAGCTGTCCACCATCCAATCCTCTCCCATGTTGCTCAATGCATCTGTCCTATTCAAGACGCCTTCCCATGCGCAATCATCTAAAGCCGCAAAAGTCATGCTGGTCCGTCGTTTCCGTAAAACATGAAACATGATCCTCCGTCACGGCGGCAGAGGGCCCCCTCCTCCTCGCCTCTCTCTCCACCCGTGCGTCCCGTTGTCTTCGAATATGGTGCCTCCGTTAATCAGTTAAATGAGTCTTCTTCAAGTCATACAATCATGGCATGAAAAGTCGTTACAGGGCCGTCGCACATTTGAGCAATGTGCCAAGCAACTTTGTGTCGTGCGACAGTAACCAGCCGTGAAGTGAATAGTAAAAACGTCTTTCAAAGCCAACGTAGCGTGTGCCCAACAATGAATGCTGCTCAAAATCTTCATCGCTGAAAGAATCTTGCGTCAAACGCCGTCGCTGGATGACGAGGAGGAACTGAAAATATAAGGGTTGTGTTGTGTAACAAAGGAGAGGAACCCGGCCCCGAGGCAAAAAAAAGGGTACCGGCAACTTAGGGATGTCTTTAGCAATGAGGTGAAATCATGCAGACGCCAAGATCCGTCTCTCAGTTTGCTCGGATGACAAGCTTGGACAAGAACTTGTTCGACAGTGAGTCAAAGTCGTATCGGTCAAACTTGCTCTCCTTGCGAGTTCGCAGGTAGGCCTCTGTGAAGCAACAGTTAGACTCTGGGCAGTCAGCGTGGACTGTGAGGGCCGCTTACCATGCTCAATAACGTGCTGGCGAACCTCGGTCATGGCCTCGCACACCGAAGTATTGTTGTGCAGCAAGTGCCCGTGCTGGCGGGTGTCCCAGTCGGTGAAGGCTGGCAGCTTCTGCGAGATGGCGTGGAACAGGCCCACAATAACTCCGACAGGGGTTGTCTCCATGTCGTTGCAGAACTTGTTCACCGCCGCGGCGTCGGGGACGCGGTAGTGGCAGTCAAACTGCATCTCCTCCCACACCGCAAGCAGGATGGAGGCGAGCATGAAGATTGTGGGCCAATTCTTCATCTTCTCGCCGCTGTACACGCCCGAATACAAGGACGAGAGCTCCTCGAGAATGTCCTTTTGCAGCTCGCGCCACATGTCGGCCAGAGCACACTTGATCTGGAAGTTGATCATGACGGGGGCTACGGTTCGGCCGTAGAATTTGGACTCCTCGTCGTCGATCTGTCCGTCCAGGCTAACTTCAGAGCCCTGGTTCTCAACCATGGTAATGTGCATGGTCAGGTTGTAAGCGAGCACCAGCTTCAGCGCCTTCTTTATGACGGGCATTCGTTCCTTGACGTAGAAGCGGTGCGCAGTCTTCAGGATCTCAGTGATGAAGGGAGTGCCCTCAAAGTGGTCGTCGATGAAGTCCTCAAAGGGTCCATCGACGTGCTTGTCCAGGTATTCCGCGAGAGCGTCGACGCGGACACCCTCGGCGCCCACGTCAAGTTTCTCCGTGCGCGTCTCAAAGTCAATCGGCTCCTGATCCGGTTGGAAAGACTCGACCCATTCAACAGAGAAACAGCCCTCGTCGGCAACGTAGACCTCGCGGACCATGACGGGGAGCGCAAAGCCATAACCGTGCGTGATCCACATAAGCGTCTCCTTTTGAGAGAAGCCCTTGACGTTGTAGACGGACACTCCCCGATCCAGGTGCCTCTCGTAGTCGGCCTTCCAGTCCTTCATAAAGTAGCCAATGTCCTTGATGTCGATACGCGTACACGGCACCTGCCAGAGTCGGGCGTGCGATGGCTGGCAACCCGCACAAGGCTCTCCCTTATCGCAAGTCTTCTTGAGGAATTTGCATCGCAGGCAAGCTCTCAGCTTTCTTATCTCGCTGGCTTGCTTTCGCTGCTCTGGCAAAAGCGGTCCTTTTCTTCGCCCAACCTTCTTTTCGACGGAGCCATCCTTCTTGCCGTTGGAAATGCGGCGCACAATCGGCTTGGTTGCCTTGGCGATTGGGCTCTTGCGTGGGCCTGAGTTCCTGCGCGTGTTGGAGGTGGACGGGGGTGACGTCGATCCGGCGCCGCTGCCGGGGCTGTGGCGGCTTACAGGCTCGACCTTGATGGGCACTGGAGCAACGGCAGCGGTCGGGCTCATGTTGTCGTGCGAGTGGTTGTGGCCGTCTCCTGGGAAGCAGTTTCGGTGGCTGTTGTTGTCTTGATGGCCGTCCGAGTCTGGGGAGAAGGGCGAGTAGGGGAAGGGCGCGATCTCTTCAAAGCTGCCAAACTCGAGCGAGTTGGCGCCTTCTGAAGAATCCGAGTTGGTCCTCAGATGTAACGTTTGGGACGGGTTAAAAATAGCCGCATTCTGTGCCTGGGCCTGCTGGAACTGGTCCAGGTTGTGCTGGCCCCAGTCGACCATGGCCCACCCCTCGCCAGAGGAGGAGGGTAGGGAAAGGACCTCGAGGTAGGTGCCCGTCGGCGAATTGCTGCCGACGCTGTCGAGCCGCGGAAGGCCGTCCATCTGAAGAGTGCTCTGGAACTCCTGCCAGTTCTCCATGCCCGCGTTCCCCCAGTGCATTGCCTGAGCCGCGGCCGCCTCCTCCATGGACGGCATGCCGTTGAATGTGCTCTCCAAAAGGCTCGCCTGCATGGCCTGCGTGGTGGCGGGCAAGTACTCGAGTGGGGTGGGCTGGAAGCCGGACGGGAAGGCGTTAAAGTTCATCAACTGGGCATCTTGGATGAACTGGGCCAGGTCGGCGGCGGGCAACTGCTGATGCTGCAACTGCTGCTGTTGCAGCGCCCAGTCGGTCAAGGGATTCGTCGAGGGCTGGAAGGGCGATTGCAGCAACGTCGAGTGCTGGCTGTGCGGACTCGACGAATTAGACAGAGGCGAGCTCTCCTGGCGGTCTGGGGACGTCGCGGTGGCGGCCTGGGGGTTGGCGGCGGCCGTGGCCATATCGAGGGCAATGGGCCAGGTGCGAGTGTTGGTCATGATGCCCGAGGCGGCCGAGGGACTCGAGTGGGCGGTGTTTGAGTAAGCGTAGGCGGTACGGCTCCGTTGCTGTTGCTGGTGCTGATGGTGATGGTGGTGGTGATCGAAGCTCAGGTCCAGCAAGGCATCGCCCCCGCCATTTGCACTGCTAAAGTGGAAGGTCATGCTGGGCGGAACGGGGGTAGCGGATGCGAATGCTGGCGATATTGTATGAGGCGAGCGGGTGACACCGCTCTTTCGTCGATGTGTGCCTGCGAGGAGGTGTAGCTGGAGAAGATGGAGGAGGATGCAGGGAGTCGCGGTGGACTGAGCTCTATCGCAGGCTGTCGCCAGGCCCGGGCAGGATGCCGGCGTGAGGTCTTTTGGGCGGCCAGCGCAGCGTGGCATGGCCAGGCAGCGTGAGGGGGTCGATGAAGAGGCGGTGAGCCCGCCCAGCCCCGCCGCGGCCAATGGCGGCACCCCGAGGCGCCTGTGCATCTGCACGCCTGCGGGGGCACAGGCTGGTGGTCCGGCGATCCAGCGCTCCGTCCCGCCCAATCAGGCGCCGCGCACAGTGCGCCCGTCCGTGGCGCGGAGCAGCGGGCGGCATCACGTCGGGGTTGGCATCGACACCACCACGACTCCCGCACGTCTCCGTCGACGAAGAGAACAGCCCGTGGCTTCGCGCCTCCATTCCTCAGTTTCTTTTTTAGCCCTACGGGCACATGTGCGCGGTATGCGCATCATCGTGCTCCCGAGCGCCTGCATGGCGGCCCTATGAGGAGCTGCCAACCGGTGCTCTGCCCTAATGCCTCTACGCCTCTCCAGGACGTTCGCACTCACGCACCTACTCCCACGCACCAACTCCGACACCCAAGGTCGCATCAGCAGAGCAGTCCCGCCCTCAGCTGAGGAATTCTCCCGCTATCTGAAAGCTAGTCAGTATCGAGCAAGATCTGGACAAACGGCCACGGTTTGCTGCTAGTGAGCTAGCATCTCAGGGGTGCGCGGCCCCTGCCAACAGATCGAAGTCGGCTCTCCCGCTGGGCCGCTGCGGCAAAGCCAACAAAAGACGTACTCGTAGTTCTTCTCCGGTGGACCAATAAGCCAATCCCGGCTGCCATTTGCCCCGAACCGTTCTCGCGATCCAAGATCGGCACGGGGATTCGCAGCATATCTGTCCAGCGTTCTGGAGCGATAGAGCGCCGCTCCGGGCGGCTTCCCCTCGAGTGGGCTGCACTACGGTTCGGACTCCGCTCGACGGCATCCAACGCATGATGCTCTGTGGGTGGCTGGTGGTCGCGGCCTATCACTTGCGAGAGTCCCGGGCCCAGCCGCAAGCAAGCCGCCACCCGCTTCGACCCCGCCATCTCGCACTGTGGAAAAGGCCCCATCGCCAACCCGCGGCATGGATGCAGCATCGCGGACCCTGCCATCCTGCCTGCAGCCGGCTGCCCGCCCATGGCGCTGCCGCCCGTCTCCTACAAGACTTGAGTTTCATGGCTTTAAACGGCCGCCGCGGCGCCTACCTACATGAACCTATTTTCGAGCTGGTATGCGAGCGTGGGCTTGGTCGACACGTCTCTCCGCTAGTGAATGACACTGAATCGGGGCCAGCGCCGGCCTCCGTCCGAAGCGCGTTTCGAAGGCATTAAATCCGCACGGCGTCCCGTCACCTGCTCCAAGCCACCGTCATGCCCCCCTGCAGCCAGCCACGCCGTGACTGGATGACACTGACAACCATGATTGCTGGCAGGCGCACGACAAGTGGCATGCTGCAGGCCGTGTCCCCGTTCGCTCGCCGCCGTCGTGAGGTGTCGCTTCCGCCTGCTGTGGTGCCGACGTTATATACCTCGACTGCAGCAGCGCGCAACACCGCCCCCAGCACTGACGAGGAAGAGGAGGCGCCCCAGACCTGTTTGACTCGTCTCGACAGCACCACTGCAAGCCTTCGCTGGCCTCGGCCGAAATATGGAGAAACGGACGTCTTCCGGGCCCCGGGGGCTGACAGCGACGACCTCTTAGCGCGCCTGTTGCGCAAAATACTTGTGCCTGCCGCGCAAGGTTCCCTCAACAAAGCCCGCGCGTTGGAAGGGGCTCAGCCCCGGCCGGGTACGGAGCCGTTCAGCCACCCGGACCGGGCGGCGCCTTGCTCAGCACGACTCTCCGTGAGCGAAGAATGTGAGTGAAAAAAATAACGACAGTTTGAGACAGACACGTCGGACACGGTGTTGGCTGACCCACGCGGCTCCGACTTTGACTGAGACATGCTCGTGGATCCAACGTCGTAGCTGCGTGGCCACCAACAGGAGGCAAGCATCTTGTTGGAGCTGCTAGCGTGGCAGCCAGCCAGCCCTCCGCGCCGGACAACTACCGATCGCCACCGAGTTTCACTTCGCATTGTAGAGTTGGTACCCCGTAGAGTCTCATTTCAAAATGCCTTGAGAACATAAAAATGCCATGATTTCTCCGGACCAGGGCAGCGGCTTGAGCAGCAACTCTCTCAGCGATCGAGCGCGTTCGGAGCAGCGCGATGTTCAGGTGCCTCAGGCGGATTGTCGCAACCTACCCTATAGGTGAGACAAATCAAATTTCGTCCAGGTTCCGGCGAAATGAGCTACGGAACTGCATTCATTGCCTAAATGGTTTGTGAGAGTACATTTAATGGCGAAGCTGGGTGATTCACTTGAATGGTCGTGGACAAGGAAGCTAGGTCATGTCCGGCACATTGTGTGACTTCTTGTAAGGTGACGAGACCTGCTGTGAATCAATTACGAGAGATGTGATGTGACTTGGATGAAAACGTCTATGCGATCATTCAAAGTGACGAGGTAGTCACAGCTTATCAAGCGAACTGAATTACCTGAATATGGCCCTTAAGTTGGCACACCCGCTTTCGTTGTCTGAAATGTGAGCTGATGAGCATGGGCTGTCTATTGCCGCCATGGGCGTGAACCTTGTTCGCGCGATAATCAGACTGGCCAGTCAAAATTGCTGTCTCTACGGAGTATCGAACCATGAGTTTCGTCGCATGAAGGGATCTACCGCAGCTGCAATGGTAGTGAAGATTCTCGGAGATGGAAAGGACATTCACATACTTCTTCTGCAACGTGGATGTAGAGAACTGTCCCGTAAAGCAGCATTCTGCCATTTCACATTGAGCAATCGTGGGTCATGAAGCATATACTCACTCTGCGCCCATCCTGATGAACCCTCACTGACGGTTGTATCTGTTCAAACTTGAACTTTTGGTGAGTCACCATGATGATAAGTGAATCGTGCAACCAGCGATATGTAGCTGAGTATGCTCGCAAAAAAGCCCTCCGTATCATACCTCCAGCAAGAGAACACATGTTTCCCGAAGTCATCATGATCTTGGACTCGGACATTTAGTTAAGTTGCCATTGATCAGACTGGGACACCGAACTGGAATTCAAGGGCATACACACATCGACCGAAACACACGACACTTATGCATGAGATGTGACGCACACACCAACTCAGCATTTCGTAAAGAGTGCTTGCAGACTCATTCACCTTGTCACTCAACTTCATGCGATTCCCACTTACCATGTATCTACATGCAGAGGCCTTTGGTAGCGCACTCTGCTGGTCTTCCATTACGCGGGATCTGTCGACCTGGCGTAAGACTATGCGAAGTATTGATGATTCTATGAATGTGCAATGTCGCGCGTCATGCTGTCAAGTGAAAGATCACTATTGGGTGGGCGATCAGGCTATCAAGTGATGTGAAAAAATGACTACCGGGTAGGTGATTTGCTTCACCCTCCAATGATGTGATTATTGGCATGAGACACGTTGTTCCTCCGGTGGCCAAGTGAATGGCGAGAATGCTAAAACACGCTCCAGAAGCTGCTCTCACAAGAGATGAAGGACACCGAAACTACAAAAGACAGCTATGAGATAAAACGATGGGGTCTGGCGACGTCTGTGACAAGACTTTAGCCCGCAACACACTGTATCTGCGGTGCATTTGGACGAACTGTGAAGAGACAAGCCACTTCGCAAAATAGCCGGTACTTTATCTATACTCACTGCTTTTGCAGCATCTGCAATGACATTGACGTGGTGCCGGCCAGGCACGACATATGCCTGTTGCATTGATGGACCTGTGGCACAAGCTTCGTGACGCATGTATGCAAGGGCACCATGGCATCTGCGCGCAGCATCGATTCGTGACCACTGTGCATCGCTCTGCTGTGATCCTTCTGTCGCCTGATTCTCTGCGCGATGAAGCGTTGGCTTGCTATGACATTGATGCCACTCTGAGACAAAAGTGGTGGTGGTCGCCGCCAGGAGCGGCAGCGCGTAGAAACTTAAAATGGTATCCGACCATATCCCGACGTCAGTCGTGCTGCCCACTCTTATTTTCCATTGTTCACTCGACAATCTGAACTGGCATCACATACACGATATAGCACTAAATCCTCAACAATGCATCGACTGTAGATGCTAAGTGTGCGGGGCAATTGTGGTCGTTGTCGATTGTGCTGAAAAAGGATGGGAAGCCCATCCGCTGCGTTATGAAACCTCGACCGCTATCGAACCGCAACCGCCCCAAAGTCATCTTCAGACACCGCGGTAACAGAGACATGGCCGCAGCTACGCAGCCGCCGCCAGTGCACATGAAAAATCAGCCTTCTGGAAGCGGCATCATGCACTCAGAGGGTGTGAGCCCATCCATTCCAGGGCTCTTTACAACGAACCCGCCCATCCGGGATGCTCTGGACACGGACAGCTCACGGCTCCAGGACGAGACCATCGAGGAATGCTTACCGTTCTTGTCCGAGGGGGGAGGGCATGGCTATCGCAACGCCCACGGGATTCCGCACTTGTATCGCGCTCGCCACGTGCACTTCCTGCAGAAGCAACTTGGCAAACTGCCAGCCCAGTTCAAGTCGGCGGACCCCAGCAGGCCGTGGATCTTCTACTGGTGTCTGGCGGGCTTGTCGCTTCTCGGTGAGGATGTGGAATCGTATCGCTCGAGGCTCATCGAGACGGTCCGGCCTATGCAGAACGAGACGGGGGGATTCGCTGGCGGTTTTGGCCAGACCTCGCATCTCGCCACCACCTACGCAACGGTCCTGTCGTTGGCCTTGGTTGGAGGGGCCGACGCCTACGATGTGGTTGATAGGAGGAGCATGTGGAAGTGGTTGTGCTCGCTGAAACAACCTGATGGGGGCTTCCAGATGGCTGTTGGAGGCGAAGAGGACGTGAGGTAGGCTTCCCGCGGCAGACGCCCATGTCGTGACACCACCGCTAACGACCCTTTTCAGAGGGGCCTACTGCGCAGCTGTCATCATCTCGCTGCTCAACATCCCCCTCGACCTATCATCCGACTCGCCTGCATACGCGGCCGGCCACACGGGCCTCTTCAGCGGCCTGGGAGAATGGGTGCGACGATGTAAGTCTCGAACGCGGCGCCGGCTTCTCGTCCCCACTTCTGATCGTTGCTCCATCTAGGCCAGACGTACGAGGGAGGTGTATCGGCAAAGCCGGGCGTCGAAGCCCATGGCGCCTACGCCTTTTGCGCCTTGGGATGCCTGTCGATCCTGGATTCTCCGCATCGAGCTGTCCCGAGGTAAGTCACCGCGTCCTCTCAACTCGCAACGTCCCGTCCAAAGGCGACACGGCGCAACCTGCATACTGACGTTGCCCGACCCGGCAGGTATCTCGATGTTCGGCGACTCATCTCCTGGCTTTCCGCTCGCCAATATGCACCAGAGGGTGGCTTTTCCGGCCGCACGAACAAGCTCGTCGACGGCTGCTACAGCCACTGGGTAGGCGGATGCTGGCCCCTGATCGAGGCCAGCCTGAACGGGCCGCAGGGGCCCGCGACCGAGCTTGCAGACCACCCGCCCATGCAGGCCGACGACAGCCTCTTTAGCCGGAACGCCCTCATCCGGTACATCCTCTGCTGCGGTCAGGATCTGTCAAAGCGCGGCGGCATGAGAGACAAGCCAAGCAAGTGAGTATATCTCTGCCACTCGTTCTTGGACCCCGCACCGTTGACTCGTGGCCTAGGTATTCCGACGCATACCACACGTGCTATGTCCTCTCGGGCTTGAGCGCTGCCCAGCACACTTGGAGGTTAGTCTCAGCTCGTGCTGACGAGGCAGTGATGGACGGCGACGTCTGGACCGGTTCTCCCTTTGTAAAGGGCGAGCAGATATTCGACGAGGAAGATCGAGTCGGCACTGTGCACCCGGTCTATGTCATTCCTCAGCACAAGGTGGAGGACTGCCAGAAATACTTTGCTTCTAAGCAGGGCTTCTAACCTCCCGGCATGAGATTACTTCCCATACGCTGCCATTCTCTCTCGGCTCTCCTTATACAGCTCACCTTACGTCACGTGCTAGAATAAACGACCAGGCCACCGAGCAAAGAGCGGCGGGAGGAAAACCTAAGCACATCCAACCATCGGGTCCATCGGGACGATCTTTCGCGATGACGGCATGGAATAGAGACCATTGGCAACTCTAGCAGAGATAAAGGATTGCCGTCGGTGGCTAAGGTGATCGGTAGATAACTCACAAGTACCGTATTGCAGATCCAGCATGATCTGAAGGTTCCCGTCGAGCATAACGAAATCCCGAAACAAGGGTCTCCACCGCTGGTGAAGGAGACTGTTTGGGGGCTCGACATGCGGTGGCGATGGTCTGGTCAGGCAAGGGTCGCCGAGGCGGTTCGCCCGTTCGCCCGCGGGCTGCTCGATAGCAGACTTGGCTTGCATTCGCCAATCTCCGCTTGTTGATATTGCTCACGCCACAGCTGCAGTGCGAAGATTGGCCAGCACATCGCCTGGCTGCATGTACGCAGCAGGCAAATGTGTCTGGGATGAGGGGACGATGCCTCGAGCCACACCGCATTTGCCAGGGACTGCACATCATCTTGGCTTGAGGCCGTACGGATCAAGATATCTCGAACAGGGCCTGTGCATGGGGAACACGCTGGACGCATGTCTCAACCATCTGCGGGGATTGCTGTAGTGAACTTTGTGAGGATTACCTGTCTCGTTCGACCGGCTTGACTAGGTGGGAAAACAGGAGGGCTGACATGGACGGACGGCGGCGCTGACCCGAGGACTGCATGGGGTCGTATGTACGCATCTCGAACGAGAAGCTTCTGGAGGCGGACACAAGGGCGCTGACAGGCCGGCCACAAGCGTGTACTTCAACAGCTACGATGGAGTCAATGCTGGACGTGGCGAGCGGACTGGCCTCGTTCCAACGTGGCCGCATGATATGCGGCCGCCTGGTGCATATTCGAACAAAGCACATGTCTTCGTCGAAGAACCCGCCGTGACGCATTGGAGCACAAGCTAGGAGATGTTCTCCTGTCGGTCGGATCCTAGAGGGCACAAAGTTGTGCACGTGGTGTCGTGAATGGGCGTGGAGCCTACGAATATAGACTCGACCAAGTGTCCTTGGCGGTCGAGGGACACGAAATGGATGGTATAAGACGATGTATAATGTACGAACGACGTCACGACACGCTTCGACTGGCTCCCTTCCCCTTGCCGGTAGGTAGCTGGCTGTGTAACCTTTGGCGACGGTGGAGGCGTGTAGAATGCCGGAGTGGAAAAGAAACAATTGGAATAATTTCTGGTCGGGGAGCACGATGGGCACGTTGTTCGGATGTCTCAAGCCCACGCCTTACATCATACCGATGCGACGCATGGGCATGTCAGTACGCCGCACGTCGGTACATTCCAACCGTCTGACGCACCCAGCGACGGCGACGAGGACGAATACATGCCGACGCACATGCATAATTATATACATGTAGCCCAAACGCCACAGCTGCTGGTGGTAGAATGTTGACGTGTCGGGGGCGTCGATTCCAGAAGGGGACTTCCCTGCTCACCCTGCGAGGAGGAACGCCTTGCTCTGCCGCTGCGACGACGATCCAGCGTCGATGGCAACAAGATGCGGTGCACGCACGCACATCTCGTCTTGAGCGGGAAGCAGAAGACGCACTTCCGGGCGCACGAGAAGAGCTGCCCCTCTTGCTTGACTCGCCGCTTGCCAGCACACGGCCCCATGCTGGCCTCGCGGCGGCGACTCTTTCTCCAGTTGATGACTCCATCGCGCATCAACCACCCCCCTCGACGGCGGAAAACGAATTGGGCAATGCTAAAAGCCGAGCAGACACAGCCGGCGGCGGGGGGAAGAGAGGGGGCCGGAAAGCCGAGAGCGGGGACGGGCGAGCTGGACGGTGCGGCGACGAAAGGATCGAGCGCCTGGGTCAGCCAACGGCTCAGCAGTACTCGGTACAGAAAAGCTCGTTGCAGTTGCTCCGAGCACCAGCCCCGGCCTGCAACGTGGTGTCTGTCGCTCGTGCTTCTGGTGGCGGACTGACAGAACGGACGACGCGTGCTGCTGGCGAGGTGGCATCGAAGCCCTGGTGCTTCGCCAACCAAATCCCAACAAAGTGGATCGCCTGCTGCAGAAGCCCACGAAGGGTCTGACGCACCCCTGCCAGGTTCCGGCTTTTCTCTGGCGGCGGGCTTGACGGTGGACGGAGGAAGATCAGGCAATGAGTGCCGTGTTGTTGGGGGCGTCCGATGCGGTAGTCGCGTATTAGGGCCAATGCACGGCGGCCACGGTCACGACACTGCTATGGTGCTTGCGGATCGAGGTGGCATTCTGGACGTTGTTTTCGTTGCTGCTGCTGGCTGCTGTTTGCCAGATGCTGTCCGGCCGTTTGTTCAGCTGGCTCCAAGATCCGGCCCGGGCGCAACCTGTCGAAGGAGCGTTTACTGAGTATTACGAGTAGGCTTCCGAGACAGTGGACGGCGACGGCGATTCCCGCCGTGGCATCAAGCTCTGGTGCTAATTGCTGTTAGTCGAGCCAAGGGCTGCGTTCCTGGCGCGGAACCAGCTGCTCGAAATAGAATGCTCAACGACAATGGCTCATATGCGCAGAACTCGACTCACTTCGCCGCATACAGAGACTCGGACAGACACCAGAAATCAGAGACCAGGAAATGCAAACGCCGCCGACGTCTGTACCCCGCGCAGGCTCGCACAGGCAAACGGCAGAGACGCGAACGAGGCCACGAATGGCGGCCACGATCTGTTGCGAGGAGCTGCCAGCGACGCGCCTGCAGTGGGCGGCCCGGTTCATCAACATGGCCGGCATTGCCAACTCATCAGTGCATGAGGGTTAGGGAAAGGCCAGACCCTCTTTTTACGCCTAGTTGCCTCGCGACCCCTCCCTGCGCGGCCCAATCAACCAGGCCTTGTTCACCGTTCGAGCTCACTCACTCCATCTGCTGGGTTCGTCAGAGTCGCCAACCTCCTCCTCTTGCTCCTCTCTCGACGAGGGCCGGGGGCGTGCGGCGGGCGTTTCTTCTGAGTTTCGATCCACCTCCCAGCCACCCCTCCCCCCAGCGCGCGCATCGCGATAGAAGCAAAGCAGGCCACGGCGGAGGCCGCTCCTGTTCATGCACGCCGGTTCGTGCTTGGATGTTGCTTGATGCTGCCGTCGCCCGCTGCTGCTCGGATAGGGAGATGAGATGCCCTCTCCGCCGACGCTGCCGCGCATCGCGTTGGCCGCTGGCCGCCTCTGACTGGACAATGCCTCGCCACCGCGAACCAGCGAGCGCCAGGCCGGTGGGACCCCGATGGAAGTCCCCTCCGGGCGCGTCCCATCCCTCCGTGACCATCTGAGTTTGAAGCACATCTCGGCGAATCGCCCGCGCTACCGGCTCCCTGGCAGAGCCGACGAGCTGGGCACTGGCCAACCACCACCACCCGGCATCTCGGTCCTTGGCTCCCTGACGCTCTCGCTGACGTGCCACCTCTCCCTCTCAGTCCCCGACGGCCGGCTGCCGGACGAACCCTCCATGCCTCGTCGCCCCTCTGCTGGCCTGACGGCTGGGCAACAGGGACCGTGTAATAACCGCCGGCCGCTGCAGCTCATGGCCAGGGTCCTGCTCGCCTCTCCCATGTCCACGGGCGCCACAGAAGACGCTGTGCATTAGTGACCGCCAAAAGAAGGATCTTGAACGCCCGTTCGGGGCCAGCCAACCAGGCACAGGCCACTTGCGCGCCGACGGAGCTCGCATCACCCTGCCGTCACGACTTTTTGCACTTTGCCGCTGGTTTCCTTTTGTCTTTTTGCCACCCCACTCGGGTCCGTCGTGTCTGCGAATACGGACGTAGCATGTATGGAGTACCTTGCTCGACCATGTACCCGCGATACCTGGGCCCGGAGTACCGACGATTCGTACCGCTGGCCCGGTCTAGTTTCACCGGGCCATGGCTCGGGCCCGGCAGGTCAGACAACCAGCTCAACGGCCGAGTGGCCAGAGGCACGAGGGGAACAGGCGATCCACGAGGGCGAGCGTCCGCACACGATGCTCGTTCGGGCCGGAGAGGGAGAAAAAAAGCAGACAGCCAGAGCACCCGCCACGCCCACCCGGCCGCTCGCGTGGTCGCCTGTACAACGGGGACGCGAGCGGTTGCATTGGCGCCGCTGCAAGGAGCATCGTACTTCCTAATTGCCCAGACTGCTGCTATTGTTGCCGTACCCCTACCGCACGTACCGTGGCATCAAACCCAGAATGGACCTCAGACGCTGCGTCGCCCACCATGCGCCGCAGTGGAGCGGCCTAGTGTCCCTAATGTCCCAATGTCGAGCGTTTTCAACTGGCGACGAGGCACGCCAACACATCAAGATGGGTCACACTCTTTTCGAGAGCCGCATCGTCGCTCGCATCTGCCTCCATTCACTGACTCCAGACACCCCGGCCGCGCGCTAGCAACTCTGGCTCTTTGCCTTTGCAATAAAACACACATGTCTCGCCGTCCACGAGCTCGTCGAATCTAGCTGGCCATCTCGTCTCGTCGCTGCCGACCTTCGACCGGCTCTCTCCTCGCCTCTCGGCCCCTCCGCATCCCGCTTCGTCCCATCTTGCCGGCTTGGATACTTCTCCCCTCTGCCCGCTTCTTGGCCGCCCTGCGCTCTTGATTGCGCCTTCATCCACCCTCCTCATCGTCGTTGGGCCTCATTGCAGACTCACCGAACCTGAACCTGCATCTGCCCCCGGTGGCTTGTTCTCTTTTCTGGCCCCCAAACCACCGCCTGCTGCACGCATCGACGTCCCGAGCAACCATTCTCGGCCCCCGTGTCCACTTTTTGCCTTCAACGTCTTGCTGCGGGTGTCTGAGGATCCATTGGCGACCACAACCACGATGGGCGGATTCTACATGCAGTATCTCGAGAGTAAGTCGGTCAATTGATCCCGTGCGGTGCAGTTTTAGCCCAATGGCTGTCGGATCTCCATCAAGAGTGACCTGTATCACCGGGGAGCAACATGTCGGCGGTCCGGCCACACCGGCTCGGCAGGTGCTTCGTTGCCGCGTTGGCGTGAACCCTTCCGGGCGATGATGATGACCTGCGTCTTTCATCGATGGTGTGGGTTCGTGAACCTGCATCGCAGACCACATGTCCCATACTCGCCGCGTTGATGCGGCCCCTGTCTAATGCAGGGCCAACGATCTCGCGTGGGCTGCTTGGGCTTCCACGCAGCCGCATATCCACCATTGACGTTCCGCATGCCGACACGCATCGCTGCCGAACCTGGACCACGTCCCTGGAAAGACGCAAGTGCTAACAAGACTCTCCTTTTCTAGGTCTCTGCCGACGTCGAGGCTGGACGGATCCCTGCTACGAGCTGTACCGGGACGCCAATGGCTTCACCTGCCTCGTCCTTGTGAACGGGCGCGAGTACCAGACGGACCTTGCGTACCAGTCCGATATCCTGGCGCAGGAAAACGCCGCCATGCGCGCCTTCATGGTCTGCCGGAACTTCTCCGTCAACGGCGGCATGCTCGCCCGCAACGGTATCGTCCAGGGGCTCCCCGCTGCCGCCGACACCGGCCGCCGCCGCAAGAGCCGCCACACGTCGTCGCGTGATAGCAGCGACAGCCATAGCCGCCGCTCGGGGAACCACTCAAGCAGCAGCTCCACGGCGTCGTTTGATTAATGGCCCTGCTCGGGATGCCTGGCTTTTGGGGAAGCATGGACCGGGAACCGCATCTGTTCGCGATCCGCTTTCCCGGGCAAGCCAGCCAGGAGACGATATGCAGTCGATGGTGCATACTTTAAACGCGTTTGAAAGGCTCCACAGCCGTTTTAAGGGGGAATTGCCGGACACGAACCTCGGCAACTGCCGACTCTCGATGAGCATGGATGAAGCAAAGGTGGAAAAGGGGTGGCACGACAAAAACAAAACTGGAGAAAAGCGACGCATTCCAAGGCTTGGCGCTTTGGCAACGACTTTATGACGACACGTAACGACATTTTTAGAAACGACCCATGTTATCTTAACGGCCTTGCTAGTTTGGACTTGTATTGACCGACTCTTTTTTTGCACTTCTTTTTGGGTTTTCTCATTTTCACTTGCTCTTTTCCGGCATCGCCTGCCACGACCAGCGGCATTTGGCTCAAGAATTTGATGACTCTGGCTCTCCAGTTGGGATAAAACAGGACCAGCTCTGACGGCCACATGATGAAGTTCCACCTTTCCCGGATGACGTTCTTGAGCCGGCCGGACTCGGGACCGGACAGGCAATTCCAAGTCCGCATGAGCACATGCGTTGTTCCCGGCGGCGCTGGGATGCGCAATCTCAGGCCCGAGAGAAGCACATGACACCTGCCATTGGAACCCGGGCTCAGGATTCCTTGCTTCCGGGGGGCTAGGGAGGCTAGACTTTTGTTATTCCTTTTCCTGGTTTTCGGCGCTGCCCATCTTCTCACGAGGTGAAAAGTTACAAAGGGGGTGGGCTACTTTGACTCCGGCATTTGCAGCGAGCGAGGGACGGCAAGCAGTTTCTTTTTGCTTTTTTGCGTTCTTTCTTTGTCATGCTCCCCTGACAATCCCCATTCCCTCGACCGAATCTCCTTTGTGCGCGCGGGCTGCTGTCTGCCGAACGCATGAGCATTACGCGTTGGCGGGCGGTGGCGGCGGGTTGGGACGCGGAGGATGCGAAAAAGATTGAGCTAAGAAAGGGAGGAACGTGGTCGGCGGCTGACCCTGCTTGGGTCACAGGCTGATGGATGGGTCACGATGATCACTGATGACGACGAAAGATGCTCAAGAGACTATGATAACGATTATGACACAGCATATTCTTCTGACTCATAATCTGCCTTTGCGATGTGTGTTGTATGCTTTCGCTTTATTGGCACTGATCGTAACGACGTGAAAGCTTGGACAAAATTGGCCGTGTACCGGGAGTCAACGACGGCCAAATGGCTGTGAGTGGTGGAGGTTTATATCCGATGATTGGAGACGTTCGCCATGACTGGCAAGAGGCCAGACTGGGACGCCAAGGGCACTATGGTGCTTGATGACATAAATGTCGAATCCTCGCCTGAAACCCAACCGGCAAGGATGTAGTCTTTCTGAAACCTAAGCGACAGACCCGGGCAAACAATTACACGGCAAATGCCTAAATAGGTAGGCGTAAAGCTACTTTAAGGACGACTTTGGCCATTCGCGGACCTTGCATCTCGGATGCTCGCCGAGCTTGGCAACGATTCAATTGAGATCAACTCACCAAGATCCAGCTGATCGAACTGTGCAGACTGCCATTGACGTTTAGCCCGAGCTACCGAGAGCTGCCGGACTTGAGGTGCTATAAGCCCGTCATTTACGTCATCGCCGTCAGCATCGCGTGCGAACCTTGGCTCCTGCTGGCCGGCCAATAAAAGGACATGTTGGCTCGACGGGATGGCGTTCTCGTCAAGAGCCTCTGCGGACATCGAGTTCTCCAGGCCAATCTAAACCTTGCGACGGCTGTATAGTCCAACTGTTACGAGTCTACCCCTCAGCTTGATGACGAGTCTGTACCGCAGCAGCGTGCTCCGTAGAGTAGTATCTCGCTCCGCGCATCGGCTCGTAAGCGACACGCCCGCACGCACGCCTTATACCGACGCTGATTCCCATCACAGACCACCCCAGCGTCACGGTCGACCATGTCCGGCCCCAACAAGACCCTCAAGGGCCACAAGCTCCTGCTCCTGACGCCCTCGGGCACGCCGGCGTCCGACCTCGCCCGGCTGCGAGAGCGCTTCCCCGACCTCGCCGTCGAGGCCCGCCAGCACGCCTGGAGCGCGGCGCTCGACGACGGCGACGACGCGCTGTGGCGGGACGTGACGATCTTGGCCACGGGCACGGCGCTGCCGGAGCGGCGCGCGCAGGCGCCGCATCTGCAGGTCGTGCAGCTGCTGAGCGCGGGCGCGGAGCACGTGCTTGACAAGCCGCTGCTCAGGGACTCGGACGTGGTGGTGTGCACGGCGAACGGGGTGCATGGGTGAGTGCGCGGGTTGATGATTGGGAGTCGATGAGATGAGGCTGACGGGCGTGGCAGACCGCAGATATCGGAGTGGGTGATCGGGACGTTTTTGGCGCTGCAGCACAAGAGTATGACACTCCCTCTGAAAAAGACAGACTGCGGCTTGAGCTGACGCATGCTGTCCATCAGTCCCGACATACTTGGAACACCAGCGCCAGGGCCGGTGGAAGAGGCTCGACGAGACGCCCGATGACTCGGTCGGCAAGACAGTGTAAGTTACGCCGTCCGCTCACTCCCCGTCACACTCACCGCTACTAACATCAAAAAAAGGGGCATCCTCGGCTACGGCAGCATCGGCCGCCAGACGGCTCGCGTAGCCAAGGCCATGGGCATGTCGGTGCACGCCTACACGCTGCACCCGCGCCCGACGGCCGCCTCGCGCCGCTCCGACGCCTACACGCCTCCGGGACTCGGCGATCCGGACGGCGTGCTGCCCGACCGCTGGTTCTCGGGGACCTCGACGGCCGAGCTGCACGATTTCCTCGGCTCCGGGCTGGACCTGCTCGTCGTGGCCATGCCGCTGACGGCGCGGACGCGCGGGCTGATCTCGCGGGCTGAGCTAGCGGTGCTCGGCAAGGGCGCCATCGTGAGCAACGTCGGGCGCGGGCCGATCATCGACACGGACGCGCTCGTCGCGGCGCTCAAGGAGGGTGGCATCCGCGGTGCGGCACTCGACGTCACGGACCCGGAGCCGCTGCCGGACGGGCACCCGCTGTGGGGGATGGAGAACGTCATCATCACGCCGCACACGAGCGGCACGTCGACGGCCTACGGAAAGCGCTTCATGGGGGTCTTGGAGCTGAACCTGGAGCGGTTGAGCGAGGGCAAGGAGTTGACGAATGTGGTGAGCAGGGAGGATGGCTATTAGACGTATATTGGCTGCTTGTCTCGTAAGGAGGATTTGAGAAGATGGCTATTAGACCTCTAACTTATTGGCTGAAGTCATGTCTCGCACGGAGGATTTGAATCACAGGCGTGCTCCAAGTCTGCTTCCTTCCCCATATACCGCCGCAGCCGAGCAGATCAAAAACCCGCCCTACCTTGTACAATTTGGCCAGCGCGAACACAACGATGTGATCCTCAGAGAGCTCCCAGAGCCATGGGTGAGCAGCCCCTGAGTAGGGCCTGAGCCGGGCATCCACAAAAGCAGCGATGCGATGAGGGAGAAAAAAGTCAGGATTTGTAGGTTACATCCGACCTTCGAATACCTATTTCTTACCGACACGCATGAAATCCCCCCTTCCCTTATGATAAGTATAAGCGAATTTTGCTACATCATAGCCCCATTCACCCTTAACATCTTTCTTAGAATCGCATACTGATTTGTCCTTTTTCGAAAGAGCCTGGCAGTAGGGACTATGTTCGCTTAGTATCTTAACTGCACTTAAACAGAGTTATAGGGCAATTACCCTAAGTCACCGGTAAATGTCAGCTTATACCATGAACGCTCACCAGTAGCCGTCGAATTGTTAGGATCGTATGCTTGGATATCATTCTCATTATAGTAATCCGCCAGTATGCCCCCTTGCGAGTTCTGGGACTGTTGATTGACTGGGAAGAGATATGCGCTATAGATAGAGGTTAGCTTCATAACCTCCATAAAGAGAGAGGTATGTATATCGGTAAATACCCAGTGCCACCTTGGACAGAGGATGCGAACGGATACTTCTCTGGGGACCTAAAGTCCCCTGGGCCCCAACTAGGATTTTTGGGAGGAATAGGTCGCGTCTTTTGTCGAAATGGACGATATGGACGTTTCTTAGCCCCGCTATTGACACGGTTGCCGTCGACTCTCAACCCATCTATTCGTTGCCTGAACATAAATTATTAATAGCTGACTGGTAAAAGGGGGCTTAGAAAACTCAAGAGGTATCGTACAAGACGTCAGGGGCATCCATGCAGAGAATAGCATAACAGTCGGCGTCGAAGGGTAACTTGCTTTTACCCCTGACATTTAAATCTGCCTCTATAGGGTCGTTTTGGCTATTACCAGTCCCTCCGGCTCGAGCGGCAAGTCTAGAAGTGTCATTGAAAACCTCGACGCCTTCGACATAGTTGTATATAGGTGCTGTCAGGGCCTGCCGAACTCCAATGGCACAGAGAGCTAGGACGAGGGCAGAAGTCTTGAGCTGCATGTTCAATAATCGTTGTCACGCGTAGTGACCGGTAATCGTTGTCCCGTGTAGTGATCGGAGAGTGTAAAGCCTGCTTTCTTTGTCGTTAACGCTCAATCACGGACAGTGAGATTGGATGCAGTCTTTATATCTTTGATCGCAGTGTTCTTAAGCTACGCGCCATTCTCTTGATACATTTCAGTGCTACGCCTCCCGAATATCTCAGCAGTCTAGCGTCGGATCACTCATGCTAGTATTCGAGGGCTCCTGGTTTATTACGACGTAGAATTCTAGTAAGGTATAACTTCTCCTACATAGTTCAGTCTTATTCGCTTATTAAAAATTTAGTTACTCTATTTAGTTCTAAGAGCGTTTTTATTTAAGGCTTATTCGTTTCTTAAGCTAGAAAATATAGTTTACTCCAGCTTTTTCAAGCCAGTAGTAGCTTTTAATGCCTGAGAGTAAAACTCTAATAAGCACTACTACCGACATTGCGATTAATGTATTCGTCGGATCCCGCTACTAGAGGTTAAATGATAACGTGATTCACACTACGCGTATGGTACCACTAGCTATATAAACCTTTTACCTGCGCACTTGAGTGTGTTTTCTTCTTCCGCTTCGATAGCAACACGCTACGGATTCACCACTGCCCAACATGTCGGCAATCCTACTTTTTTGCACCGCAAAGGTTCCTGCAAAGGTATCTTCAACTAAACTAAACAGGTCTGCTCAATATTAACTTTGTTTTTGCAGGTTATCAATCAACTTATGGAAGAATGTGCAATTCCTGAACTGGCACATAATATTTTCAGCCTAGTTCGACACCCAGACCAAGAGACCTTGGATGAATGGGGAACAAAACCACCGGTGCTCGACTACGAAACAGGCTTCGAAGGCGCATCCGACCACAGCTTGCGCGAGCTTCTGGGGCCACTTATTCGTCGGTGGGTAAAGGTAACTGGCGAGGGCACCAGTATTTCAAGCACATGGATAGCCGTCTTGGATGAAAAATCCGAAGCCCAAGCCGCTGTGGTTATGCACCATTGCTACGAACAGGAATTCTGGGAGGACGAGGACCCCATTGTTGGCCCAGCCGAGATCTACAACGGCAATATTTGGTGGAAATGGCGTGTGCCATTCAAGTCAGCTTGGAACATCTTCTGCGCCGTCGATAGAATAGGGCCCGACGCGATCATGCTTTATAGTCGACCCGCCTTTCAGAGCCCAGATGGTGTGATTACGGATATGCCAGATAAGATCCTGGATGGTGAGGTTGCAGATCCAGAGGAGGATTAGAAGGGCGGCTAAATACCAGGTCATCTAGTACAGTATGAGAATTTCATGCAGAATCGCGTTCGCCGGAAGGTAATAGGGCAAGGCGGTAATTACGTTATTAGGATCTACTGTTCAGTCTTGGACGTCTAGATTCTTCAGTCGCAAGACGAAGCCCGCTTCCTTCTTGGCCCCTGAGATGTCCTCGACCGCTGAGTGATGCCTAGCCCCTGAGTCACCCTTAAGCTCTGAGTCGCCGTCCGTGGCCTCCGAATCCCTCTTGGTGACCAGCAGCCTCCTCAAGTCGCGCATCTCGACAGCCCCATACGTCTCCTCGAGCAGCTCGAGCACGCCCACCGCCGAAATCTCGGGATCCCAGGCATCCGCCAGCACGACGGCGCGCGCGTCGGCGCCGCCCTTGACGAACAAGTCGACGATGTGCGCCCAGCGCCGTGTGCCCTGCGGGTCCGTGTCGTAGTAGGCGATCCAGCTGCGGCGCCGGGCGTCGCGCAGGTGCCGCAGCAGCGTGAGCCAGGGCGTTGTCGGCTTGCGCGTCGTGAAGTCGCGGTAGGCGTGGTTCGGGCCGGGGTTGGAGCGGCTGGGGCGAGATAGCAGGTACCCGACGAGGAAGGGATCTGAGAGGGGGAAGATGGTGGTTTTGCGGGAGCAGAGGAACTCGGTTGCGTACGAGAGGAGTGGCGTTGCTTCGTCGTTGTCGTCGTCGTTGTCGTCGTCGTGCCCCTGGACATCCTCGCCGAGGTCGTCTCCCTGGCGGCTGCGGAAGTCGAGCTCTTCGCACACATACCGTGTTAGGCCAAACTTGGTCGCCAGGCACAAGAAAGGCTCGCGCATGGGCGGCGCCTTCATCCGCACCTCATACGAGCCAAAGGCGCTCCACGCCCAGTGATCGCAGCCTCCGTGGCCTTCCTTGCGCAGCCACAGCCAGTGCAGTGTGCTGTCGAGCGCATTCACGAGCTGTCGCTGCAGGCCCTCGGCATCGTACACGGCGCTGTACCGCGTATGCGTCATGGCAAGCGCTATGTCGGGCCACCACTCGTCCAGCCGGCGGTGGTGCTCGACCGCCTCGAGGGGCCGCTTCAGGCGCAGCACGTAGGAGCGCAGGAGGCGCAGGTGCGGGTCAAAGCCGGGCTTTGAGGCGGCCAGGAGACGCTCGCGTGTGCCCTCGCCGTCCATGAGCCAGTCGCGGACGGTGCGGTGGATGTACGTCACTCGCTTCGCGGCGGTTCTTCGTCCCTCGCGAGCTTGAGCATCAGCATTGCGCGCAAACCGGGGGCCTCGCGTGTTCCCCTGCCTTGGCGGAGCGTGCATGTCGAGGAGTCCTGCGAAGCGTTGTGTGATCTGTTGGACTGTCTTCTCGCAGCGGCCATGTATGAACTCGTCAGTGGCTTCTTCGACGACTCCCTTCACAGCCAGGGCGTCGTCCGCGTCGTCGAGAGCAAAGGCGAGCTCCCAGACGGTCAGGGAGTTTGCCGAGTCGTCGCGCACAAAGTCTGCGACGACCTCACGAGCGCAAATGAGCTGGAAGATGGCCGCTGTCTCGCTGAGCTCAGCGGTCGTCTGGTCCTCGAACAAGAGCTTGGCGAACAGGCAATCGAGCTCCGTGGGGAGACGTGCCAGGGCACTGCTCAAGGAAGATATATCAGAGCCGGTATGAAACTGGCCCATCATCTCGTTGGCTGCGAGCCGCACCCAGAGAAATACGCCATCCGCGCGCTTGACCGTACCATGGACCAGCTTTTCTCCTGCTTCGACATCACCCTCTAGGAGATATCGTATTCCTGGGCTCGCTGCCAACCTGTCCCTCACGTAGCGGTGCATGTCATCGTACGTCAGGTCCTGGAGCTTCAGGTGCGGCACCGCGCGCTCGAATGCCTTCTCAAAGACTGCCCATGGCCGGGACGAGAGGCACATTTTGATGGCGTGTCCGTGCTTGCCCTCGCCGAGGTGCTTGAAGAAGTTGATGATGGAAAGATGGTCCCCGTCAAACTCGTCCAGGCCGTCGACGAACAGGCAAAGCTTCATCCGCGGCAAGGCGGCGTCCATGAGGCGCTGGAACGCTTCCATGAGCTCCTGCACGGGCCAGTCCAGCGCCAGCTTGATGCGGTCCTTGGTCGACATGCTTCGCAGCCTGTCCCAGAGGTCGGGAAAGGCGGACGGTATGAGCTCGCGGCTGGCCTCGAGCAGCTGGTGCAAGAGGGAGCGCAACAGGCCCGTCTGCGAGCGCTGCTCCCGCGAGCCACTCGTCCAGAAGAAGAAGCCGGCCGTCTGCACGGGCTGCCCCCCTGCCCAGCGCTCCAGGTGTCTCGCCGTGAGCGGATGGTGGAAGAGGAAGCGCATGAACGTCGATTTACCAGAGCCGGGCTTGCCGGTGATCCAGTACGTGGGACCGAGATCGTCCTTCCCGAGCCAGCTCGTGAAGCGGTCCTTGAAGCGGCCGTCTTGATCGGTGGCGGCGTCGGCAAAGACCCATTCAAAGGTGGACGCGTGTGCTTGGACGACTTCATCCTCGCGGTCGTACATGCTCTTGTACGCGAGGTTGTCGAGGATGAAGTCGTACAGGAGGCTCGCGCTGGGAGCAGGTCGAGGCCGGGAAGGCTTCACGACTGTGGCGGCGGTTTTGTTGAACAGGTCGACTCGTCCCTTGGTTGCAGTCTTTTTCGAAGAATTTTCGATTTGGCTATCCTCGGCAGCTTCACCGTCCCGTACACCTGTCGATTCATCTCGGCGGCTCTCGGGGGAAGCCTTGCTCTCGCCCGCGTGCTGGATATGAACGATTCTGCAGGGCTTTAGTCTCCAATGGCATCAAAACATTGCCACTCACTCACTTGAAAGAAACTGCATCATCAGATTGACCCACGAGCTCCTGGAGACGAAGGCCCAGAGCCTCGACGTCTCGGGACGGCCACACCTTGCGCAACTCAGCCGCGTCAACAACACGCCCGCCAGCAACGGCAGCCGAGTCTCTAAGCCGGTCCAGCTTGAGGCAGAGCTCGCCGCAGACCCTGCCGCACGCATCGGCGAGCTCATTGGGCGGCCGAAGCCACGCTGATGTCTTGTACAGCTGCGCAGACAGCACTTCAAGGTCGACGCGAGGGGTCGCTGCAGTGGCGTGGTCGTCATCGCCTTGGTGCACGGAAGCTAGGGCCTGGTACAGCTCCGTGGCCGCGGCCAGGAACGCTGCGATGGCGCCAGGCTGGTCCGACGCTGCTGCCATTTTATAGCTTGTAATGGATGCAGCGTCTTATGTTCTATTTGTTTTCGCTATCTATGCTGTGGACCACGCGTGTGGTTCCACGGTAATCCAGCCAGGCTCTCTGGTCGTGGAAATGAACGAGAGAAGACGAGAGGGCAAATGGGGCAGGGCAACCGGACGTTCAAATACCCCAGACGCAACCCCGCGTGAGAAGTTAGCGTGCCTTGATGGCGCTAATCCAGGGGCGGTTTGCGCCACCCGCTTCCACCGCTTGCAGTGCATCTCGTATCTCGAATGCAATCTGCGTGGTGAGAACTTCATTCGACTGCATTATATTCTCTCCCGCCCTCAAATCAATGGGGTTCGATAGGTCATGAACCTCGGCAGTGCCTTTTGGGCAATCTAGACAACGCCGACTTTCTCATCCTCGAAGAAGAAGCGATTTAGCAAACAACATCTTGAATCAGGTGAGCGAAGCCAACCATTAAACTAGCTGACATCTCCGACAGCAACACCCATCTCACCACCATCACCATCCACATCCACCATGGCCATCTCCCCATACCTCCTCTCCCTGCTGCTCCTCCCGCCCGTCCTCGCCGGGACCACCCATCCGTCGCCCGGCCTCCCCCTCATCGTCAACACCTGGGGCGGCCCCTTCACCGCCGCCACCGACGCCGCGTACCACGCCCTCACCAGCTCCGCGCGCGCCTCTGCCGTCGACGCCGTCGAGGTCGGCTGCGCCGCCTGCGAGCGCAACCGCTGCGACGGCACCGTCGGCTTCGGCGGCTCGCCCGACGAGCAGTGCGAGACGACGCTCGATGCCCTCCTCATGGACGGCATCTCCATGAAGGTCGGCGCCGTCGCGGGGCTGCGCCGCGTCCGCGATGCCGTGGCCGTGGCCCGCGCCGTCCTCGACCACACGGCCCACTCCATGCTCGTCGGCGACCTGGCAACCGAGTTCGCCGTCCAGAACGGCTTCGTGGCCGAGAACCTCACCACCGAGGCCTCGGCGGCGCAGTGTCGTGCCTGGCGGGAGGGCCGCTGCCAGCCCAACTACCGCCTCGCCGTGCGTCCGGACCCCAAGTCGTCGTGCGGCCCTTACGCGCCCGTCTCCCCGTCCAGCAGCAGCGGCAGCAGTAGGCTACCCGTCCCGCAGCAGGCCTCGCACGACACCATCTCGCTCATGGCGCTGCACCCATCAGGCCACCACGCCGCCGGCACGTCAACCAACGGCGCCGCGCACAAGGTGCCCGGGCGCGTCGGCGACGGCCCCATCGCCGGCTCGGGCGCCTACGTCGACTCGGACGTGGGCGCCTGCGGGGCCACGGGCGACGGCGACGTCATGATGCGCTTCCTGCCCTGCTACCAGGCCGTCGAGAGCATGCGTCGCGGCATGCCGCCCGGCGACGCCGCCGAGGACGCCGTCCGCCGCATGCTGCGCAAGTACCCGGACGTGCGCGCCGGCGTCGTCGTCGTCGACCGCGACGGGAGGCACGGCGCCGCGGCAAGCGGCTGGACTTTTACGTATGCCTTTCGCGGCGGGAGCATGGCGCGGACGCAGGTGGTGACGGTCGAGCCCCTGAATGACGTCTCGGAACTGTGACAGGACGGAGTAGTCTTGCAAGGGGAAGATGTCTGATGAGTAACGAAAAGATAGAGCATAGCGAAACTGTCATTTTATTCACGATCCATGGTTGCAAAACCCCCTAAATGTTCGAACAAATTCAGATCGTCTTATTTTCAAGCTGCGATGATCAAGTTTTGAAACAGAAGTACAACCCCAACGCCAGTCATGCAGATCCGTCATTCATTAACTCAGCTCGTACCATACCATACCATACCATTAGGTCGTAATCGTCTCACGCCGCTGTCCGGCTCCCCTCCAAAGGAGGTGCTGTAGTATCCCAATCATCTAGTCTCGTCTATGCAAGCACCAGCTCGCCCCTACCCTTCTCCTTGTCCTTTTTGCCCCTGAAGATAGCCTTGAGCATGTTATCCTGCCGTGCCTTCGGTCGGACCACGAGCTTCAGCTCGTCCGCGTCGCGTCGGCTGCGACCGTCCTCGAGGAGCTTCACGCCCCTGTCCTTGGACTCCTTGCCCTTGGTGGACTTGCGGCTGCGCACGCTGGTCCCCGCGACGCTCTCCGCCGTGGCGGCCCTGCTGCTCTTGCGCTCGGGCACCTCACGCTCCTTGCCCTTGTCGCGGTGTGACGACGTCCTGTGCGTCCCGCTGCTGCGGTGCGTGCGCGTGCTGCGGCGCGACTTGAGGTCGAAGTCGAGGTCGTCCTTGCTGTGCTTCTGGCGCGTCGCGCGGTCTGCCTGGGGCGTGATGAGCTCCAGGTCGGCGCTCTCGTCGTCGCCGCCAAAGGGCGTGATGCCGCGGCGCCACGTCTCGATGGTGCTCAGCTCCTCGTCCACGACCAGCGCCTCGTCCACGCTGGCGCTGTGCTCGCTCTGCGTGCGCCGGGGCACGGGGCGGCTCGGTGCGGCGCCTTCGTGTGCCAGCAGCAGTTTTTGCGCGGCTTGCGCCTCTTGGACCTTCTGGACGATCTTCCAGCCGCCGAACATGACCACGGTGACGCCGACGGCGATGCTCGAGCCGATGAGGAACTGCGGCGAGGCGAGCAGCGCGAACACGGCGGGCGAGCCGCCCTTGAGGAAGCCCACAAAGGCGGGCGACATCTTGGCGACGGCCGTGGACAGCTCGGCCAGAGTCAGGGCCACGGCGGCGGCGGCCTCGGGCTTCTCCTGCAGGTGCTTGATGATGGCCGTCGCCGAGTGCTGCAGGCAGTGGGCCTCGTCGAGCAGGCCCTCGACCTTGTGCACGAGCTGGTGTGCCGTCCACTCGCCTTCGTACCCGGGGTCAAGGTCCACGCGATCAGCGAGGTCGGGCGGGATGTTGCCGTAGGCGAGGTGCATGTCGATCTCGTCGCCGGTGCTCTTCACGACTACGCCGCCGATCTGGGGCTCGGAGCAGCGACGCGGGACCATCATGGACTCGCGATGGCGCTCCGTGCCTGCGATGCTGCGCAGCTCGGAGCGGTGGAGGTCCATCTTAGAGAGAGCCATGTCGCGGGGCAGCGTCTCGGCGTAAGGGCTACGGTAGGCGGCGGGTGCCTTGCTCGGCGCGGTGCTGGACACCTCGCTCAGCGTCTTGAGGTTGCTCGCCGTCAGAGCTGGCCTACTGCGAGACGAGTGATGGTGGTGGCCGTGGTGTCGCGACGCCGACGAGCGGTGGCTTCGCCGCGAACTGGCCTCGCTGTAGACATCATACGAGCGCTGGTGGCCGTAGTCGTCTGGAGGCAGGCCGGTGCCATATTCAATGCCATAGGCATCGCGCGGGTCAGGGTCGTATTCATACTTGTAGTTGTAGTCGTAGTCGTCGAGCTGGCGGTCGTGCTCACGGTCCCGCTCACGGCCGTGGATGCTCTGGGTGCCGCGGTAGACGCTGCGAGTCGGGTCAAATGTCTGAGATCGCTTGAGCGTGGACCGCTCCGACTTGATGGCGGCCTTCTTGTCCTGGTACGCGCCCCGGGCCTCCTTGAAGATGGACAGGAGCTGCTTCCCCTGCACCAGAGCTGCGTGTTAGCGGGGTGGTCGCACGGCGCGGGGCAGCTGCGGCAGGGAGAGACCACGTACGGTGCTGATGATCTTGCCCGAGTTGTTGACGATGGTGATGGTCTGCTCGAGAGGCATTGTGGCTTTACCAGGCACGCAGACAAATCGACAGACGCCGCGCTGCAGCAGATAAGTGATTTGTAGCCGGAGACAAAGAAGCGGTGATGAGATCGCGGAGGCTGGAAGCGGAGCGGCAACCCCACCAGGTGGGAATGGGCCGTTCTGTCGGTGAAGATGGGTAGGTCAAGGTCTACGACGCCACCGATCCAGTCAGTGTCCGTTGCAGGGAACACGATGTTGTCTCGCAGTTGAGAGTTCGGGTGCCAGACGCAGTGGGTGGCAGATGCGAGGCCGACGAGACGTACAAGTAGTAGTACGAGTGCGCGACGAATTGGTGGTTGACCACTCCCCTGTCCAGCGGCGCCTGCGTCCAAAGGCCCTCGCCTCGCTGCCAGCTCATCGCGGTCCTCACCACCGGGCCAGTCCCCGTCTGTCGTGCTCCCTCCCTCAGCTCGCCCTGTGCGCCCATTGGCCGACTCGCCTCGTCGTTGCGCGTCTCGTCAGGCGCTCGTGCAGCAGGCGCTTATGCCCCGAGGCTCGAGCCCCCGGCGCTGCCACGAATGGCGTGCGGCAGAGCCCTGAAAACCGGGCTTCCTGGTTCTTGATTTGAGGTGACATTTATGCGTACATCGCCTGTTGATCATGGCGTTGGGTACCAACCGTACGCCGCTGAGGACCGACGACGTCCCATCACTTCCGCTTCTCTGTCCCATGCTCTCATGATTCCCAGCAGGGCCAGCTCGTCCCAGACTCCAGTCGTTCCTCCACTTCCGCCTCCACTTCCACTGATTGCTGTGCCGCTGCCGGCTTGGGGAGGCCTCTGTTCCTCTGGATCCTCCTCGGTCCGCAGTGGAGCACATCGCGGGCCCGCCCGGAGACCAAGGCCAGGCACTCGGCCTCGCAAGCCTCCGACTTCCAAGCTTCAGCGCCAATACTGGGCTCGCAAGGGCCAATGGCGCCGTCGACGCGCAGCCACGGTGGCAATGGCAAAATTCTCAAGCTACGCTATTTGACACCCTCAGCTGCCTTGGTCACCATTGGTCGGTCCAATCCGCTCGACCGACGTCAAAGGAGACGTGAAGCCCTCGGGTTGCATTCCTATTCTACAAGCTAACCTCACAATCACCGTAGGCAGAGCTCCCTAGCTGCTGCCAGAAACAAAGTTCATCGTGATCGAAATTTTCAGAGGATCCCATGTTGAATTCCACTTGTACAAGGCCATATACACCTAACTCTATGCTCCGAGCAATGCCTATTTTCCTCAGCCGACGCGTCCGCCATGATCAACATGCCTCGGCGCTGGTGGGGGCAGATGAGCAAGATGAAAACAAATGAAACTTCAAAGGTATATATATGCTCCCCCACCAGGCCCATTCGACGCCAAACTCCAAGACCGCTCCTGAGCGTGCAGGAGAATCCTTCCGGGGCCAAATGCCCATCGGTAGGTCGTGTTGTGTATTCTCCCAGACAACTTTGTTCGTAGTAATGCATTCCTTCCATCATGTCGTGCGTCGTCCCTCTTTTTCCTTCCCTTCTTCACCTCGACTCGTCTTTACGCAGGGCCGTCGTCGGTTATCTCCCGCACCTCGTGTTCGTTGAGCAGGATGCGTTTGCCCAAATCCTCGGGCGGCTGCCCGTCTCGGATGGCTCCAAAGTCCAGGATCTGAGGATATGATATTAGTGGATGTTCAGTCTCACCGACGGGAACATGAGCGCCTTACTTCGACGTAGGTCAGCTGGTCACGCTGGACAGCTGCCACACATCTCCTTCCATCAAACTTGACCTGCCACACGCCGCTCAAATCCGTCAACAAGTCCTGGACGCACTCTCCGTTCCGCACGTCCCACATCTTGACGGTCTTTTCGCTACCGCTGATGACTTTTCGCCCATCGTGCTGGAAGCAAGTGATGGCTCCGGTGTGAGCCATGAGCGTGTGCCTGCATCTGCCGTTCTCGGGATCCCAGATCCGGAGCGTCGAGTCCGCCGCGGCGGACACCAGCCGGTCGTCGCGCAGGTCCAGGAGCCCCACCAGGAGGCTGTGTCCCTCAAGGGTGTGAAGGCACGTGCCCGTGGCCAGGTCCCAAATCTTGACGTGCGAGTCCATGGATCCCGAGATGCAGCGGTTGCGCTCGTGATCGAGCACGACAGAGTACACCTTCTGCGCATGCCCGCGAAGGACGTGCGTCGCCTCGCCGGTGCTGATGCGCCAAACCCGGACCGTGCTGTCGTAAGAGCCGCTGACGAGCGTGTCGCCGTGAGCCGAGATGGCACGGACCGAGTGTGTGTGGCCGCCGAGGACGCGGATAAAGTAGGGGCAGTCCGACTCTTGGGCCGGTGGGTGGGTCTGGATATATCGGCGCGATCCGACCTCCGGCAGCCGCCAGACCCGCAGCTGGCTATCGCGGGAGCCCGTGATGATCAGCGGCTTCTCCGGTTGCATGACGGCGCGGCCGCCAGAGTCCCTGCCAGTCTCCGTAGGCATGAGAATCTGCAGGCAGCGGACAGTACTAGTGTGCCCGTAAAACACCTGCTGGCAGAGGCCTCGCTCAATGTCCCACACGCGCACCGATCGGTCGGTAGAGCCCGATACCAAGATGTTGCCCTCGTACTGCAGGGCCCACACGCCGCCCTCGTGGCCCTCGAGCTTCTTGCGAAGCTTGCCCGTCTTGGTGTCGTAGATGTGGATCAGCGTGTCGTCGCTGCCCGTGATGAGCTTGTCGTCGTCGAACTGCAGGCACGTAATGACGTGGCGGGGGTGCGCGGCGAAGGCCACGTGTGCGGGCTTCACGTCGCCGCTGGTCCAGCTGCGGCGTATCATGTAGTGCCGGCGATAGAGCGACTTGAAGAGATGAAGCTGTCGAAGGCTGGACAGGCCAAGCTGGGGGTCGGGCACGGCGGCGGCGGCGGCATTAGCAGCGGACAGCGGGCCCTCGGACTTGTGCTGCCTGACTTCGGCTTGGGCCGTTGCTTCGCGGGACGCCGCCCGTCGCTTTGATCGTTCCGAGGCGGAGTAAGTGTTGAGACCACGCTTACGCTTGGAGGTTCTCGACTTGGGAACAATGTCGCTGCGCAAATTTCGGGTGAGCTCAAACTCGGACGATGTCAGACGGCCCTGCATGCTCAGGTCTTTCTCGTAGCCAGCGGCACCGACGGGATCCTGCCAGCCCCAGCCCTGGATGATAGCCTTGTTCAGCTCACCAGGCGGCAGCGTGAAGCCGTCCCGCTCAAAGAGCGCGTTCCAGCCCGTCTCGTTGCGGTCAACAATGTTTCGCCAGTGCTTCGATACTTGGGCCGCACGGCACAAGTCCCGACAGTCTAGGTAAGACAGAACGTGATACGCCAGCTCCAGAGGCAACTGGTGGAGGAAGTCGCATTTCAGCGCTGGATTCACGGCGTCGGCGATGACGCGCAGGGTCGACCGAGGACACCGGCGGAGGAATTGGTACATCATGAACGTCTTCATCTCCGTCTTCATCGAGTCAAACGACTCGAGTAGTGTCTGCGTGTCGACGACTACGGGTGAGCCGGCGGTAGAGTCGAAACGCCTCGCGAGGGACCTGTCGTCTTGATACGCGGAGATATCCATGACATCGCTCTCTTGCTTCACCTGGGACTCGTCCATCCAGGAGCTCTGCTCCGTCAGGGACGTCGGGAAGCTGGCTTGAGCATCGTCTTCCTGGTCGGCAGAGTGCAGCTGGGAAGCGGCCAAAGTCGGAGATAATCTCGGACTAGGAAGACTGGCATCTTGGGCGGCAACAACATCAATGGCGGGTCGGTGGTGCAGGGCGCGGACCGACTGCTGCAGGGAGTCGTCGACGTCCGTAAAGGGCTCTGCATCGGCGTCGGTGATGGGCGGCGTGGCCACGGTGCTGCTGAAAACGGTGTGCGAGTCGCTGCCGGCCGGGCTCGCGGCGTCGCACATGGCCGGCCGAGACGTCGTGGGAGCGGAGTCTGGAGGCGAGTTTTGCGGGCGGTCCGGCTGCACCGAGCGTCGTCGGGAGGGTCGGTCTGAGGAGGATGTACCCGCCAGCTCAGAGGTATCGGGGGTAGCCAGGGCTCCGTAGCAGCCTCGAGGAGCGTTGTCGCCTGCGGCGCGGCGACTGTTGGCGCCGCTGGCACTGGTGCTGGTGCTACCGCTGCCGTCTCCATTGGAGATGGAACCACCCTGAATCACTGAGCGTCGTAGCTTATCGGAGACGGTTTGCAGGTTGGATGACCGAGCGAGTCTCTGGGATGGTCTTGAGGAAGGTGCGGCGGGAAAAGACTGTGACACGGGAGCGGAGGTGCTTGGGGACTCGGCCTGGCCGGCACGTGTTGTTCGCGTGCGACGGGGATATGCCTCGGAGGGAGAACGGGTAGGTTGACGGCTGGCCCTACTCAGGGTGGGAATCTCGAGGGGTAAAGGCTCCAGCTTCATTTCGGTGGGCGTGACTGTGCCGCTCGTGATTTGCTTCATCTGGATTCCATGTATGTCAGCAACAGAGGGGGGCTGCACGCTCGTCCCAACTGGGGTCTCAGGCTCACAGGTTCGACGACGCCTGCATCGAGGGCCACATCGTCAACATCGGCATCGTCATCCACCTCATCAAACACGTTGTACTGGAATTCGAGAAGTTCGGGTGGCGTTGGCTTCGTGGCCAGCGGATACTCCTTTGTGTCGAGGCCTGCCAGCGGGATGGGATCGCGGACAAAGACCTGGGGGAACTTGCGGGTGAGGCGGGTGGTGGTGGTGACCGTCTTGGTCTCGACGCACTCGCTGACTTGGAGCTGAAAGCGACGGCCGGCGTTCTGGCTGGCCTCGGAGATGTTGACGGACACGGTCTGGGCGGTCCTGGGACGCTGCGGCTCGGGGGCCTGGCTTGCTGACGAGGGCGAGGGCGCCATGGCGGGCGCGATGCAGAGGGCCTCGGCAGGCGGGATGGCGGGCGAGAAAGGATGGGCAATGTTGCAGCGCGGCCAGTCGAGGCCGGTGCAGACGACGATACCGTGCCGAAGTGCCTGTGCTCGAAGGGCCTCTGCGGTGTCGGTGAAGGGGACGAGGAGGGGAGGGAATTCGTGCGTGCAAAGGTGAGCCTCGCGTTGGGAGTGGACGGGTAGCGGGAGTTGGTTGGTGGCGGCGGCAGTGGACGCTCCGACGGAGAGGAGGCAGGCGGCGGCGGCGTCGGCGGTGGCGGCGGAAAAAACTGGCACGATGGGCCGGCAAAAGGGAGGCAGACGCCGACCGCCAAGGTAGCGCGCAAGGCAGGGCGCTGTGTGCGCTGATAAGTCAGCCGAGTGACGACTCGCTCGCCTCCCGGGGGGCCCTGTAATTGCAGTTGCAGCGCGGTACCTGTAGGCTGGACAGGCAGCGCTCGCAGATGTCTGGCACGACTCGACTCGACTCGCGGCCCGACGAATGCCTCGTTCGCTGATTCCGGCCGTGTCTTTGCGGTCTCCCGTCGCTTCAGGACGCGTAGCCGCAACGGTGATCGGGCTGTGTCATCATCGTCAACGCCACATGGGATGGATGATGTGAGCCGAGCGGAGCTGACATGACACCAGGGCCGCCCTCCGTCTCCCAGGCCCAGCCGCGTCGGGGAACAGCCCCCTAGGGGATTATCTTAGTGCGCTCTAGGGGGGCGCGACGAGTTGGCGCACGAGGCGCGTCCTGCAGCCGCCCAGGTTCTCCGCACCGCACCGCACAGCACGGCATCCCGCGATTCATTGCGTCCCGCCGGCCACGACATGTCCAACGCAACGATCCGCGGCCCTGGTGCGACTCTGCGTTGGACTCGCCCGACATGTCCCTGCTGCAGCGAGGCCGCATCCCAGGCGAGCCGCCCAGAGAGGCCCGCGCCGTCCCGCCAGTCACGATGCACGCGGGCGGGTTAGCTCGATACCGACTCCAACACGCACCCGCATCGCCAGGGAGGAGAGGCAGGCCCCCTTCTCGACTGGCGTAGGCGTTTTATCACTGCACCATTGCCAAGGACGAGCGCGGACTAATAACCATGCCAGATCTGGCCCCGGTGCTGAGATTGGCCTGCTGCCCTCGAGCTGAAGGTGAGACAGAGGGCTGGCTTCGCACAGTCGTAGCCGCACGCGTACGCACTCGGCCGACGCTCACAAAGACAGGCACGCGCAACGTGTTTCCTCTGCAACCGAGTACGGACAGTGAAACTTGAATCACATGCACCCACGCGGAGGAGCACGGCACGGCATGCAACGAGCACACCGGGTCGGCGCCTCGAGAGCGCAATGGACGGCGTCCCCGCAAACGAGCGACCTCTGACCGTGGGCAGCAAACCAACCCACTTCCCGTCCCTGGCGACTGATGCACACCCGATCCGATGCTGACGGCCGACAGTCAGACTCCCATAGCACTCTGCGCTTCCCCTCGCCTTGGTTCCCCGCCACGTACGCAGCGTTCTGCACCTAAGGCACGTACAGTTCTCGAGTCGGTTCTATCCCCGATAAGCATCCTAAAGCAGCCAGCGCGGCTTTTCCACGCTCTTCCTCCGCGCCGCCAGCCAACCGCCGCATCGGCAAACCTCGCGGGCTCGCAGCCGATGCTCCTCCACCCCGCGCGCTCGACATGTACTCGTACGTTGCCTGCCAACGACCTGCTGCATCCAGGTAGTCGTGCACACACCTCGTCACGCACACTCTGTCCTCCGCCGTGCTCCGTGCCTACGCCGTACGCGCCGCATGCAATGTGACAGTGGCGGCCCCTCGTCAGGATCGCTGCCATGATGGCCTGAGACACGTTCACGACTCCCCTTCAGACGTCCGCACGGCCCCATCTCAACTTGTCGCTCCCGTCCCTGGCAAGAACCTGCGCCGCCGACGCCGTGCCACGCCAGCCAATCACGGCGTGGCCGCCATCGGGCTCGGCACCGGCCGCCGACGCGGCGGGACGGAGAGTGCGCCATCACTCCTTGATCTCTCCACTCTTTTATTTTCTCTGTGAAAAGCCTTCGCGTGCTAAGAGCTAGCGGCAAATATTACGGAATGTTCAGCGGCGGTGACATCGCCGGAGGAGGGCGATGGAAGTGACGGCATATGCGTGCATCAGTACCGATAAGCTCCAAAAACATATGTATGCGCTGATACCTCCTGAACATATCAGCTTTCGGGTCTGCCAATGTTTTCAACCTGGTTAAAGCCGCCATTTGCGTGAGTTTGGTCGGAAGCAAACCCCCTGATCATTTTGGTCTTGATTAGCCGCCTCTGATGAACTCTTCAACCACGTAATACTCACAATGACGTCGACGAAACTCATCTTGAAAATAGCCGATCCCTTCTCGTAAAATCCATCGTGTGCGACTGATGTAGCAGTAAAACCCCAGATATCAAGACCCCGAAAGCAGCTTGCGATGACCGCACAACGGCTGTACCCAATCGCGTAAACGCCACTGAAGACACCACGCTTGGGAGCGAGCTCAAGGCCGTCTTGCAATGATAAGAATGCCTTACTCGAATTGTGAAACCACTGGCTCTCTCGCTGTGCGCGGTAGTGAACGAATGTAACCCTTTGAGCCCCTTCTTGGCCCGCGGTTGGGGCTGTCGATTTTACATTTGGGAAGAAGCCGAGCATTTGGGTGACCTTCCTAATGGACCAGTAAGGTGTGGGATAGCCCGACTACGGCATGAGTTAAAGCTAGCACGTTACTCGCAACCTGCACTGTGCACGTCATGCAGATACTAACTCGCAAGAAAGATATTGGCCAAGTCGCGTTTCGCGCGGCCAAACAACTCCTCCCTCCATCATGATATATCTTTCCTCCACCTGGCCAACGCCGGCAATCCACCGCACTTCGTTGTCTCGCATCGCAGATACCACACGAGCCGGGGACTGACAATGTCGTCCCTGAGCGAATTCGCTCGCTTTGCCGATCTCCCAGCAGAAATACGGCTGCGCATCTGGGAGCTCCAACCAGAACCAGTCCGTGTCATCGGGCTCGTCCCGCCCGCGCCGGTGTGGTACAGTCGGGTCCTTCGACGACGTGATGCATCCCTTCAACGACCTGACGGGTCCGACTTTTGCGCGGCCTACCAGTTTCGCTATGTGGCTCAGCCCAGGAACATGGCAGTCTTCCCACCCCTACATACCTGTCGAGAGGCGAGAGCAGTCTGGCTCCGACGGCAGTTCAAGACGCAGCGGCATCAGCGCTTTGCTCTCTGTTGCAGGCAAGGAAAGGAAAATGCTTCGATAACCATCCAGTTTGACATGCCATTTATCAGCTACGAGTCGGATATATTTGCCATTTTCGAAGCTTGGAGACTTGGAGACTTTGCCGGGTTGCCAGGATATCCTAGCGATGCCCGGCTCGGCTGTGTTGACCCCTTCTTATGTCTGGATCGTACGCAAATCCGGCACATCGCAATGTGTGAGATCCCTTATGACTTGGATCTGGCCGTCCGAGCATTGGATATCTCGCGACTACCGATACTTCAAAGGCTATCCTTTTTGACACTGGGGCCTGATATACTCAATCACCCGCAATCAGAATTCCGGGATGCCTCGCAACAGAAAACGGGCTTCCGCCTGGAAATGCCCGCTGTGGATGTGCAAAACCTCGACTGTGAGCTCACAGACATTACCCCAGATGCCATTTCATCGAACCCCTTTTTCAACCAAGAGAGACCACGTCATGCAGTCACGTTCTCGCCCCTCACCCGGCCATTGCCTCGCTATACTATGCTCGTCAAGGCTTGGCTATGGCATGCGTGTTCATCGAATTGGGCTCTTGATTTCGACCACGACGCGATCGCCGAAGTACGGTGGCAGTTCCTTGAATACGTGTTTGAAGGATCCAATGAGGCGACGTGTCCCTTACCCTTTGAAATCTGCGGCATTGGAGGTCACGACAGAAGTGCTTTTGTCGAGTGGCAACCAGAGTTCGGCATTGGGCACAAGCTTCTGTGTGCGCGGTCATGCTCAGAATTGTTGAAAAAGGCCATGGGGATAGCTTCATGAACATCCTCGCCCGCGAAAGAAGGGCCGCATACGGGACAGACAACCCAAGTTTGAACCGTGTAATATATATACCTTTCATGAACAATCTACCACGAATATTGCTTGCGGCATTTCCAGTCATTTCCAGGCGTAAACAACAGTTACCGAGTTCTTCCGCCTATAATCCCTAGATGGTGAACGACACCCTGGTCTGCCACTTCAGCTTTTGAAGCTGCTCGCTGTCCAATTTTACCATGACCACCGCCGCAGTGACCATGTAGAGTCTCGTCATCGCATTCATTAAGCAATGTACACTGTCATGCGGCTCCCCAAGAGTTCGCTCTTGCTCACCTGAACATCCTTCTCATGGAAGTCATGTAGCATTAGCCAGCAAATCATCCGAAATACCAGCATGCACCAGATGTCATCGTGGGACACGGGCTCGACGGCCAAAGACGAACGCCTCGGCGGCTTCGTCCCGTCAAGCGTCTCCGCGTCTTGCGGCGGCAACACATCACCGCTCTCGTCCCCCTCGACAGGTTCATCGGATGTGACTTCACGCTCCACGGAGCTCGCAGGCAGCTTATCCGCCTCATCGTCGGAAAGGTGAAGGGCGAGGCTTGGTCGAACTGTACCCGGATCCGTCTGGTTGGCCACGCTGGCATGCGTACCACCAGTTCCACGCTTCCTCAAGCTGAAGCCGGGGGGTGCACCCGCGATACTGGCTGGGCGATTGATGGACTCTCTGCTTATGCTTGCCCTGCGCTTCGTTGAAAACTTGGCGTGCGGGACGACATTCCGGCGTATCACATGAAAGTACACCTCCATATACTTTTGTTGTCGGTATTCTGGGCTCTCCTTATCGATGTCCTCAAAACGTGGCAGTGATGGTTTGTTTCTACCTGGAGACCGGGGGGCGCCAGGCGACGGCGGAGGCATGTCGGGGACGAGTAGACTCTGGGAGCTCCGGTCATCGCGCTCGTTGAGCAGTCTGAGAACCTCCTGTATATGGGCACGTAGTACGTCTTGGACCATGTTGCGCCGGCTCTCTTGCTTGTCAATTTCGCAGCTCTCCTCGACGTCTTCTCCCGGCTTTTCGAGCTGGTGCATTGCTGGACGGCCGGATTTAGATGCACCGCTCTGGTTGGCTACCTTGCTCTTTGCCGTAAGGACTTCATCGGCATCGTCAAGTGCAGCGTGTAATGAGTTGAGGAGCATGAGTCGGTGAGAAGCCTCGTGGTGGAGCAGAATGGCTTCCATGTGCTGGACAATTCGCCCGTATATGACTTCATTTCGTGCCACATCAGTAAGCGTAATCTCGGACAGCTCTTTGTAAGACGACATGATTTTGACCAAGGAAAATGAGCCTTTGTCCCATCGGTCGGCGGTCGGATTCGGTATGTACGTGAAGCAGCTGTTGTCTATATGAAAGTTGCTGCTCAGCATGCCCAGAATTTCGAAAGACACTAAGCGCGTCAGCCAAGCAGACGAGCAATTGGGCTCGTTCAAATGTCGAACTTACAGGGGAACAGATGCGTTGTGTTGCTCTTCTCGTTCAAGAAGTACTGCACGGTGCTGTAGTTGCAGCCGATTATACCCAGCGTCTCAGCGACCTCACTCCGGCTTGCCATCTGCAGCGAGCTGATATTTTGAGGAAAATCGCTGGGAAACTCTAGACGCCTCCGACCCAGCATAAAGCGATAGATGGTCGGCACGTATCCAAAACAAAGTTCCTTGATCTCATCGACTGGGATCACACGGTTTCGCTCAAATTGACATTTTCCGCATACCTGGAACGAGAACATGAGACCCGAGTCGCTGATTCTTGCGCCTCGGACCATGAAGCCGTTGCCTTCGGCTCGGTATCGGTCGCGGGTGCGGTCAAATTCCTTCCAATACACGCCAAGAGCTGCCATCATCTCGATGAGGTGGCACATGGTGCTGGTGGCATACGGTTTGGTGACGGAGGGTGGCATTGTGTCCCAGCTCTTGCGTTTCCGCTGCAGAGCCACGGTCAGAGAATGGCTTTTCTCGAGAGATGGAGGTGCAGTCGGCAGTCGGTACTTTTGAGAAGCCTGCGGCCCAAGGCCTTTGTACTGCTCCTCTTGCCATTCGCGTGATTTGGCCTCCATGCGTTGAACGGCATATAGCAAGACCAGCCATGAAGCACGCTCGTGGTCGGCCGTGTGAATTCGCTCCTTGACTGACTTGCGCTCGTATTCCTTGCGTGGGTCCATCTCAGAAGTCGACATGGTCGCGTCGAGGCTCTTTTGCGTGCCGTCGAGGAAGAAGATTTCGGCATCGTGAATGGGGCCGAATGTGTTCCACGGGGGCGAGACAAAGATGACGGGGACGTCGAACTGGACCTCGAATCGCAGCTCTTCCCACGAGAATCTTCGCGATCTGGACTTGGCCCATTTCCCCATGACCTTTTCGTTGCATTGCGAATATCCCGATGCGGAGGCATAGTATTGCTGAAGCACTTGCATGCTAGTGGCCAACAGGGCAACGACGGAGACGACGAGGGCAACCACGGCCACTGCCAGCTCGTCGCTGAGGCCCATGGTGCCGGGCTACGCTGGATTTGCACTCGAGGGGCAGTCGATAATTGTTCGCATCGAAGAAGACTGCGGCTCGATGGCGCTTTGGGATTGTCGTCGGGATCTCGTCCGGCTGTCCCGGCTCGTCAATCGTCGGTCGTCAGTCGCTCGTCGTGTTTGGCGCTGGCCGTCGTCGTCGGCAACTAAGGGTCGTCGTCGAAAGTGAGAGGAGGCATTGGCGTTGCAGGCACCAGTCGAAGGCACCTCTCGATGGTGGCCGGCCGCACACTGGGAATGATTCACGGAGGTCGTCGGCCGTGCTCAGGGCTGCAGACGAGGCGGAGCACAGCCGGATTGCTGATGTGGACATGCATCTGTCGCATGCATGGAGCGCCGTCGCCCAACGAAGCTCCATGACAGGGGTCCCCGGGCCTGGCAACGCCAAATGGGTTCGTCGACAGGGGCATCGGGAGCACATGCCGGGGTGGTGAACCCGTCATCATGGCGATGTCGATTCTGTGAGGAGAGTGAGGCGGACACGAGCATGTTGAAAGTCTTGACCTAGGGGCGGGTGAGGTGTTTCGGCAAGATGTGATGGCCGTTCATGCCCGGGAGGTTCCAAGGCTCCGACCCGCCTCACTCGGCTGCCTGAGGCTTCTGAGAGGCTCCATGCGCAACCTCCAAAACCATGCACAGCCGATGAAAGACGCCGTCTTCAACAACCTCGAGTCCTGCACATGCATCATAGCGTCGCAGCAACCCGCCGTCGAACCTGCAGAGAAAGGCCTAACACGGCCACTGGACCTACGCCGAGTCCCATCTTGGGTGGCGCTATGCGCGGCTTTCGCGCATCGCCGGCGCGCCCCTCTGCGCCAACGAACAATTCGAAATTCGCCCTGCAAGCCTTTCATACGCAAGTTGCGTGCCACCACGTCTGTGCGAGGCGACGAGCCGTCAGCCATTGGCGCCTCCATGCATCCGGCGCAAACTGAACGTGCGCTCAGCCGTGTTTCCTCGCGTGTAAGAAATGTTTTGGTTCCTTTGGCCATGAAGCAAGATCAAAGCTGCTCCTCATTTTCTAAACGCTTAAAGCTGTCCTTTAGGCCTCGCATGTGCCCGCTCATCGTCCACATGCAACCTTCGCCAATGGAAGTGCTCAAGTGCGCAGCTCCGAAGATGTACGGGTCCATATGGGAAGCGGGTTACACGAAGCGATTGACCTCCTTGTTCTCACTTGCTTCGCATCCACGAACTATTAGAACGCTGTGATGAGGCGGCCTAAGCGACAGATTGACACTGGTCTGTTCAGTGAGCTCATCCAGCCCGACTGATCGTTGGTTCCATCATTGATCGTCGTGCATATTGCACTAGTGTGTTTGCGGGCCCGTCACTTCTAAGAGCTCTGTACAGCATGTGATTCCATGCTCAAGGTTCCATTAACCGCTCCCTTCGTCCGCGAGGCAATGGATTGATGGGAAGACAATGAGCGATTCGGAATGAAATTGACCGAGGTTGTGGACTCCTTGGCAACCTCGGAATTATGACCGGGATATCAACTATAGCTGTTGGATGACATTGCAGACATTCCCCATGGCACCAACAAGCCAAGACGGAAACTGTGAGACCGGCATGGATGTGCATATGCACAACTTCGAACACCTCTTGTTCTCGATCGTGGCAAATCGATGGGCATGTCGATCGAGAAGCCATCCACCACTCATTCCCTAAGGCGGCACCTTCATTGCCGCAAACCGAACTGCTGCCCTCACGCGCACATTTCCTCATGTACATGTGTGTGTTATTGTCATAGGGACAGGATAACAGGTTCTGTTAGAATCACGCGGCTTGAGTGACAAGACTTCACAGGTGGTGAATTGGTTGCTAGCAGCGGTGATCAAAGTTCTATAAGAAGCTGAAAAGGCCTTGAGATCAAAGACTGTTCATTTTCCGCCAATCCACGACACGCAGGTATTATTTTACACGCCAATTTTCTCATACCGACACAATGTCTTACCTCCTCAAGTTTTCAACCCTGCGTCAGCAGCTGCTTCAGAGACACGCAAATATGGGCAGCTCAACTGCAAGTCCTGATTCCGCGTCTCCTGTAGAGAGGTTGGCGACACTCTCAAAGGAGATACAGGAGCACACACGGGTCCTCACAGACAACCTTCGCTCGAACGGCCTGGAAGCGCCGTCCTATCGCCCCGATGGTCTTGCCGAGTTCCCTCTCGCCCAGTTAGACCCCGAGGCCAAGAAGGCGAGAATGGAGGTTATTGCACTGACAAAGGAACTTCACGACCTTGTCTTGGGCCCTCGTGAGGCTCTGAAGGCCCTGGCGTGGGATGTGAGTGGATCTCCGTCTCTCGCAAAGGCAATTGTAGCTAAAGTCTGCCCAGATTGTGAGTTTCATACCTCTCCATGCCATCGCCGATTTCAAACTCGCCGAAGCCGTCCCGCGCACGGGGTCCATCTCATACTCGGACCTGTCCGTCGAGGTCCAGAAGCGCGTAGGAGTCAATATCCCGGGTTACGATCTCCGGCGTCTGCTCCGCTTGGCCATGGCGAACAACATCTTTTGCGAGCCGCAACTGGGGCATGTTGCGCACAACAGATCATCACTTCTTTTCATAGAAGATGAAAATCTCTCGAGCTGGGTCGGGATGTACATGATCGACTTCTTCGCTCCGGTAGCGTACACGGCGACTGCAATGCGACAGTGGCCTGCGTCAGAAGAAGACAATGAAACTGTGGGTTTGTCCTGTAGGATGCTCCTTGACTGTGCACTGACTGGCTTTCAGGGTCTCAATTTGGCCTACGGTCACTCGTTGAATCTCTTTGCTCATCTGCAAGCCGATGACGTGCGTTCAAAGAGATACGACAAAGCCATGAAGGCAATGGGCTCCAGAGAAGGTTTCGAAGTGTCACATACAGTTCAGAGCTATCCTTGGGACAAACTTGGTAACGGTACCGTCGTAGACGTGAGTTAGGGCCCAGCATCGAGGAGTCTCGCGCGCCACGAGCTAACTGCAGGACCAGATGGGGGGCAACGAAGGATTCGTGTCTGTCGCAGTTGCGGAAGCTTTCCCATCTCTTACCTTCGAGGTTCAAGACCTGCCCCGGATGCGCACGGCCGTGGCAAACGGCAAGGTGCCCGACCACCTCGCGGACCGGGTCAAGCTCACAACGCACGACTTCTTCCAGGAGCAGCCCGTCGTTGCATCCGCGTATCTCTTCAGACACATTTTCCACGCCTTCACAGACAAGTACGCCATCAAGATCCTCCAGGCGCTCGTGCCCGCAATGCGACCCGGCGCGCGCGTCATCATAAACGACATTGTGTTGATACCGCCGGGGATCGTCTCGTCAGTTGAAGAAAAGAGCCTCCGGGTCTTGGACGTGCTCATGAAGACGGTGTGCAACTCGCGGGACCGCGACGTCGACGACTGGAGAAGTCTTTTTGAGATGGCGGACCCGCGATTCAAGTGGCAGGGGGCGTGGAAGTCGAGCGGGCGCATGTGGCTGATTGAGGCTATCTGGGAGGAGTGAGCAATGAGTGAGCAAATACCGCCGTGTGGGCTTGCTACATTCGTTGTCTGAGAGTACACTTTGCGTCACCTCTCTCACAGACCTAGATAGGCATTGGCCCGTCTCTAAACTCGAGCCTTTTCATGGGATATCTCGCAACCAATTGTAGATTTGAAACTACCACGAATGCCCCTATATCTTCGTCTTCGACCTCGGGATCTCGCCCCGGTTCGCAAAGTTTCTCTCCAGCGGCACGATCATGGCAACGAGGTGCCCAATGGCGACTAGGTCCCCCGGCTCGTCAAACACCAGCAGCTCCATGTCGTAGCGCCCGCGCTGGATGAGCTTGGACTCGGCGCGCAGGCGCAGCCACTCGACGCCCGCGGCCGGCAGCTTCTTCCTGACGTCGAGGTCCATGGTGACCGTCGGGTACCAGAACAGCGCGCGGCGGTCGAATCGGCCCGCGGGCGCCTCGTCGTCGTCGGCGCGGTACCACTCGGGGATGCACAACTCCGCGGCGTCGACGACATAGCCCAGTGACGTAGCCGTGAAGGGCTCCCCGACTGCGAGACGGATCCAGTAGTCGTGCGTCGCGGGCCCGGTATGGCCCGCCCGCGGCATGTAGAACTCGAGGTTGTGCAACATGGGCAGCCGGTCCATGAGCCAGATGTGCATGCGCTTCCAGTGGGGATCCGCGCCCCGCGGCAGAGTGGCCAGGTCGGCGGCGGGCGGCGGCGACGGGAGGCTCCAGCCCGTCGGGAGGGAGACGCCGCTCTCGTCGTCCATGTTGCGGTTGGTGACGTACGCGGCAATCTCACCAAAGCCGGCGTCCTCGGACAGCCACGGGTGCGCGGGCAGCAGGCCGTGCTGGTGCAGCGTGATGTGCAGGACGGACTGGGCGCGGCCGGGCTTGGCCTCGTCGACGCGGAGCAGCGCGCGGCCCTTCTGCGTCCGCGCGAGGAACTGCCAGTGCGCGACGACGGTGTCGGGCTGGCCGCGCGCGGAGAGGTACGCCTTGGCGACCTCGAGGAAGATGGAGGCGACGTAGCCGCCGTTAGGGACTGGGGGAGGTTAGCTTACGGTCATCATGTATCTAGGCCGGAGACGGATAGCCATCGACGAAAATGAAGCAATGGAGGCAGGGTAGCAGCAACGTGGCACACCAGACGTACCTGTTCCTATGCAGTAGGCTGGCGACAAGTCTGCTGAAAAGGTCCTCTCATCGAGCCTCGTGACGCTCGTCGTGGTCTCCAGCGAGGCGGGTTTCCACTTGTTGGAGCTCATGACTTGTGAGCAGATAGCGACTGTGATTGCGACACGGCCCGAGATATCGTAATGCAGTAGCAGTAGCCACCGAGTGAGTCGAGGTTGTCTTTATTCATGAGCGCCTCATTCGAGAATCCGCTGTCGTTGGCTACGGGCTCCTGAAGCTCGTCATCTTCAGCGGCCGTGTGAGACCCGGACATCCGAGGTCCGTTGGTAGCGGGACCCACATGCCGCCTTCATGTGCTTGGCTCGAACTGATTAGTATTCAACGGGAAGAGAGCTGAAGAGACGCACCTCGATTGCACCTCAAAGATTGTGCGTGGCCATAGACGAGAAATTCAGATATGTGTGAGATGACGATGAGAGACTGCACGTTGCACCGCACCTGGCATGCGCATGGCTCTGACACACGGTCCAGGGTAAGGTATGCGGCGGCAACTCTCGCACCTTTCAACTTCGTCAAGTTCACTTGTGTTTCAAGCTTCGAGCTTTGTCATGAAGCGATAGACCTTGGACGAACGGTCATCTTTCCACCACCCACAGGTAGCAGGAACAGAGCGAGCGGCTCGGTCTCTTCCCCGTCGATGCTATCGTACACAGCGGACCGTCCGGGTGGGGCCGTGCTCGTCACGGCATTCAACGATGCATGCGCCGCAAAAAATCCGAGTGCGAGGGACAGCGGCGGGCGGGCCGAGCCAGGGCTGTGGGGGCCGTCCAATGGACAGCTAACGGCGCACTAGTTAGTTACTCCGTACATAGACATTAGCTGTTTTTAGGTCGGGGTGGCCCTGATTTTTATAGGGTCAGAACCTTAACGCTGATACACTCCATTCTGCAGTTACGCTGAACCCTCTTTATAAGATCTTCCGAGTTACGTATACATTACTGCGTATTACAGGCTTCCGAGTCGCGCATCGCCGCCCGCCAATCGGCTATAGATACTTCTTGCGACCCGGTCGCCGGTGCCGAGTCTGCGCCCTTCTATACCGTTAGTAGGATATCCCGCGCGTTGGCGTAAGTGGGAAGGGGGGAAATACAGGACTTACGGAGGGATCCGACGGCGTCGAGGCATATAGTGCAGCTCTAGTTCCATGGAAGATATCGGGCATTGGAAACGTCAAGGCGGGCGAAAGCGTCGAGAGTCACCACCAGACCGACCGGCTAGGTGGCGAGCCGCTGTTGACGACCACCTGCGGCGGCAGGGTTGGGGTCCAGCCTGAGGGGGGCGCCTGCGTCGCGGCAACGTCATCCACCCAAATCACCATCATCCCTCCCTCACACTCAGTACCTGCAGACTCATACATTTCGTTTACCAACTCCACCACGTGGCTTGGCGTCGACCTCGCGTTAGTATAACAGATGAGCGACGGCGACAGAAACCGCTCGACACGGATCTCTGTATCGAATCGGGCTTCCTGGCCCGGTATATCGACGGCAACGGCACCCAAGAAGGTGCTGTCGAACGCATTCACAACCAGGCCCTCGGTGACGATGACGAGCACCATGCATTCGCGTCGGCGCCCCTGCGTGTACCTGCAGTGCGAGAAGTCCACATGACGCCTGAGCTCGCCCAGCGACGACACCGCTTCCGGCAAGATTTGCCCGGCCACGCCGCCCGGCGGCGGGAGGGTAAAGATTGACGGGCCCGCTTGCGCAGCCCACGTCTTGGCCGTCATCCCCTCGGTCTCGGGATGAAGTTTGTCTTTGTTGAAGATGGCCACGGACCACCTATCCTCGTCGCCGCCCAGCCTTGCCAGCCTCTCCCGGACCAGCGCGGCCCACTTCTCGGCGGCCTCGACATCCGCCACCAGGAAGACACACGGTCCTCTGTCCGTAGCGTCGCACAGCTGCTCCGTGAGGCTGCCGGTAACGCAGGTGCATTCCAAGCCGTGCTCCTCCTCGACGATCTTCCTCGGCCGCTTCCCATGCCCGTCGCGGAGGCACTCGTCGTAGATCGCCCAGCACCGAGCCATGACGTCGACCGCGAAGACCTGCTCCTCCCTGTCGAGCAGGGCACGCGTCCCGTCCCGTTGCGCCCAGCCTCGCAGGGCTCGGAAGACCTTGGCCAGCTTCATCGTCGGTAGCGACACTCTCGAGCCCGGCAGCTGCCAGTTGTCCCCGAAACGCGCGGCTTTGAACCAGGATAGGGCGTCGACCAAGTCGTCGTCTTGTAGGGGTGTCTGGTCATCCTCGGCTCCGGCTGAGGCGCCGTGTTGCGAGTCTTCCGCTATGAGGATGGTCAGCGGTCTTGAAACCCACACCTCGCGCCCGGCCGCGCGGCGTCTTCGTCCTCCTTGCTCACCTGCTTCCAACTCGGGCACGTCCCTCATGGGCACGTCCTCGCCCGGGCGCTGCTGTTGCTGCTGCTGCTGCTGCCCTGGCGATCCAACTGCCGACGGTCAGCCTCGCAACGTCCTCGATGATCCTGCCAAGCAACGGCGGCGGCTGCTGCTGGTCCCCTTGCTGCTTACCTCGCGGAGGTTCCGCACTTTGTAGCCTCTCGAGGTCTACTATCTGCTTCTTTTTGGCGTCTTGGCGAAGCCGTTCGTCCGCCTCGCTGTTCGCGCCGCTGCTGGCTCTCTGTTTCCGTGCAGCAGTTTCCATAATGGGTGCGATATAGTGACGAGAACGCGGATGAAGCTTCCTAGCAACAACCGACGTGGATGGGTTGAGGGAGGGAGGAAATAGGCAAAGCGCGGGGGCCACGAGGCGAGTTACGCTTGTCTTCGCCTGTTTGTTCTCGCTCGTTTGTCTTCACCTGCTCACGGGCAGCTGTGCATGGCCCTGCCTGCCCGCCGCTGTCCCTGCTCCGGCCAGCACCGAAGCTGCATGAAATTATCTAGCAGCAACCATCTGGCGCCGACCCATTAGAATGGACTGAAAGATTTCCATTTCCATTCTAATGTTTACAATCCGAGGTTATACAATCCAAGAAGCCCTCGACCCGCCAAAGAACCATCCTACCTCCATGGTGCAGCGCCATTACTGTCCTCCAAGCCGACGCCTGCTCTAACCGATCGAGCATTTCCCCTCGCGCGTATACGGCGGACCGGCCGGTTGGGGCCGTGCTCGCACGGCATTCAACAAGTGTCACAGCAAAAATGTGACGCTACACCAGCCCGTATAAGTTTGCCTGTCGGTTGCGGATGGAAGTCCTACTAAATTCCCGCTAGATTGAGCTATGAAGACTACATGCTCCCATTGGATATTCAACTCTCCGTTACACGTTCCACGGAGCGTGTTCTCGCCTAGTGTTTTGTCACGTGCGTAAGAGACTGCCCTAGGCTTCACGGTTGCGAGGAGGTCGACGGCAATGCATCCGCAGCAGCTCGTTCCCGCGTAACCAGCACGGCCATTCACTGGCAGCTGCTGTCCACGCCGTTAGCGTTAACGTGTCGCGTCCGCCACCAAACGACTGGACCTACGTGTGAGCAGGCTCTCGCGGTGAGCTCACGTATTTCTCATCAGCTGCCGCAGGTGCTTGCGCTACTCCCAGCAACCCAACCCGAGCACGTTTCACGACGACCACGAGGCACGTTCCCCTCCACATACCCTCAGGAGTCAGCACACACCCCATGTGCGCCATCCTCTCCGCGGTGTCATCGCCAAGGTGACTTACCGTGCGGGCGCCAGACCGGTGAGTCTGCCATGTGAGGAGCGGACCGAGCGTTAAGCGGCTGACGGGTGGCCTAGCTGACGCCTCGCTAGCATGTCGGGAGAAACCGTCTTCGTCGCCGACACGGGGAAAGGGCCCGCCGCGCCTCGACGCCAGCCTCGGCCCTCATCGCTACCCCAGACAGGCATGGGCCCTTCCGCGGCGACGACGCAGTCGGAGATGTGCAACAAAAAAGCCTTGAGGATAGTCGGGTTACTCTATGAGACAGGCAATGAAAGGAAGCCGGGTGCGGCCGTCTGGGAGGACGAAGTCTATGGCCAGTTGATATCGCTATTGAGGATTCTTGAGCCTCTCTGGGAACTGCCCGCCACCTCGGCGCAGGCGCAGGACAACAAGGACGACCGGGAAGCAATGTAACAACCGGCATCGACACGCGAGAGGGCTCTGGTCCCGTCGCGCTTAGACTTCAACCCCATCGCCCAAGTGTGCAAGACTGAAGCTTGGAAGGAGCTCGCTGGCGGGGCCACGACGTACGACGGCACCAGCCAACTCGCAAACATCTTCAACGCGCTGCGCGACAAGCAGCGGCCCGGCCGCAGTAACGAAGCGCTCGTCCAAGTAGACACCCAGGCGGCCAGCTGGGAGGTGCGGGCGCGATTCTTGGGCAACTGGCTCTTTAGCCTGAAGTGCCACAACCTGGTCAAGAAGCTGCAGCGAAGGATCTTGCAGATGCGCCTCGCCGACGAGGTGGACGCGAACCTTCCGCCGCAAAGGCTGCGCAGCGACTCCTCCTTCGTCGCCGACCTCGCGGCCCGCTGCGGATGGGACCCAGGGAAGCTATCCTACCACCTCAACATGGGCAGGACGACGAAGGCGCTCTGCGGGGGCCACGCCGGCCTAGCCGCGCTGCTGCCGCTCGACAAGACGACGGCGAACATACACGGGATGAAGGAGCGCGACGCGCAGGAGGCCGGTCCCATGGGCTCCACCGGTGGTACAGGATGCCGTCCCTAGACGGCATCATCGATAACCCCCGACCGAGGATCGAGTGGTACGAGCCCGAGTACTATATTACCGAGGGCAAGCACCGGGCCAAGCTCGACGAGATGCTGGAGAGCCTGCGAAAGAAGGTTAATGCCCTGAAGGGAGCGAATCCCTCCTCGAGTTCCCAAGCCACGTTTCGCAAGATCCAGAGCACGAGGGAGTGGAGGGCGGTGCTCGTCAGCGCCGTCGTCCCGGGCGCGGCAGTCGTTCTGGAGAAGATGGAGAGGGCCAACGCGGAGGACGACGACGACGGCGATGCAAGCCCGTTGGCGGCGGCGAAGGCGGCGAAGAAGGCGAAGGAGGTGAAGGAGGCGAAGACGATAAAGGAGAAATAAGAACGGACGCTGGCCATCGTGCGCGACCACATTGACGACGTAGCCTGCGCGCAGCTCAGGAGGCTGCGGGACGTCGTCTCCGTCGGGGGAGCGGTAAGGCACAGCCTCGTCCTGACGCTTTACCCTATGAACGCGACTATCGCGGCGGGCTGGCTACGCTACGAGCTCCCCGAACCGTCATACAAGATTATCGAGTTCACGAGCTTCGAACTAAAGACGAATAAGAGGGCGGAGGCGATCATCCAGCTCGAGGAGGAGGCTCGGCAGGACGAGGGGCTACGCATCGTCGTCATCTCCACGTACAAGCTCATGGCCATCGGCGTCGATGGGTACCAGAACTTCATCAGCACCTTGGTCAAGCTCGGAGAGCCGTTCACGGCCAAAGACACGGAACAGGCAGAGGCGCGGATCCACTGCCGGGGGCAGAGGGAGACCGTGAATGTGGTGAGCATCCACGGGGCAGAGCATTCAGTAGATTGGGACATGGTGCAGAGCAACAAGGCCAACATGGAGCTGCTGGGGGCAGAAAGCGTGCTGGGGCGCATGCTGACGGCACCTACCGTGTAGCCAAGGCAGTTTAGGTGCCTTGAGCACTCGGGAACGCCCAGGTTTACATTGTTGGCCGTGGTAGTGGGGGAACTAATCCATCCCTTTGTTCTCGCCGGGGAGTCCCACGCGCCATCTTACGTGTGTAGATGCGGATAAGAGACGTGTGGAGAGAAGACCGGTCGCCAATAATGTAAGTGCGGCATGCCAACTGGGGGCGATGGCGATGGCGAAGCGGCTACACCAGCCTGGCCGGACCGGAGGGAGGATACGCGTAGGCGACCGAACTGAACCTGAGCCGCATCGGAGCGGACGTTGAGTACCTACCTACCTCAGGTAGATAAATGCGTTCCTGGAAGCGAGGACGGCGAGCCCGTCGTTCAGGCAGGGCCGCGCTGGTGCGGTGAATCCGCCTCCCATCTGGCCGCGTTTGCGAGCCTGCCTACTCCTGTTTGTCAAACGCCAGCCTTGACGCGCCCGAGACCTCGCCTTACAAGTAGGCAGCAACAGCCAGTCAACGATGCGTGCATTGACGCGGAGAAGGAGGTGTCAACTTCAACTCTCAATCCATCACCTGCAGCTCTCAACCGGCCGCCTACAACTCTCAGCCTGCCGCCTGCAACTCTCAGCCTGCCACTGCAACCCTTAATCTATTGCCTGCAACTCTCTACCTGCTACGGCAACTCTTAGCCTGCCTCCTGCAACTCTCAACCGGCAACTTTGAACTCAGAGCTTCCCACCCACGCCCGGCGTGACGAGATCTCGGCTTAGGGTCAACGCGACTTTAGTCTCCCACCAAGAGCGTGACCTTTCAGCATCACCAAGTTTCTCCAAGCCTCCATCAGCGCAGCTTTACAAGCCCCCGCTACCAAGAGGCAACCGGCGGTAGCGTACCAGACGAGAGATAACGACGCACGCCATGTCTCGAGATGCCGGCAAGCAGACGATGGTCGACCTCGTTGGTCAACTAGTAGAACGGCCCAAGGAATCCACGGGCACAGAAAAGGACGCCGCCGCCGACGAGGCTGAGGGCGAGCCTACTCGAAAGAGCGTCCGGCCAACGAGGCAAGCGGCCAAGGCGAACACACACGGGGGAACCAACAAAGCAAAGGGGGGAAAGAAGAAAATGGTGCTTAAAATCCGGCAGAGGAAGAGTAAGAAGAGCAAGACGGAGAAGACGACTGCCACGGCACCTCAGCCGTCGGGGGACGAGGACGACAAGAGCGAAGCGGAAGCCTTTGACGCACTGACTAGGAAGCTGGCGAGGCGAGGAACAGAGCAGATTGGCGAGTTGCTTGGAGCCATCAAGGCCCTCGGTGACGAGTCGCGCGCCGTCGAGGGCCGCGCCGACGAGCACGACCAAAGCGGCTGGGAGGACCAGGCGAAGGCCTTAGCCAAGCAGCTTGACCGCGCGGACCCGAAGTCACAGCGGGGGAAGCTACAAATCAGGTACTACCAGTTAGCCTTGCACAGAGTGATGAAGTCACAGCGACATACCGCCGAGCGAAACGACAGCAGGATCACCGCTGTCTGCGCCGAGCTGTGCAGGTGGAGCCTGCGGACGACGCGGGACCACATCACCAGCGGCAAGAGGATCGAGCTCCTGTGCGGAGGGCACACCGGCCTGGTGCCCTGGCTGCCGCTGAAGAAATCGGGAGAGGACGACGGGGGGTTGGAAAAGGCCGTGATGCAGATGCCTATGCCTGAGGCCGAAGCCTTCGGCGAATTTCTCGCCTCCAACGACCGAACGAAGCTGGCCTGCGCCTTTGGCCAGCTTGTGCTTAGAGTCCTTGTCTTCGGGCACTTGAGCGAGGTGGATGCGCTGCTAGAGCAGGGGCAGCTGGAGCTGGGACCCACGGCAACGTCGACGTGGTGGGACATGACGGAGGACCTGGTGGAGGCGATGGCAAGCTTTGGGTGCCGTTGCCTGGGCGAGTAGCTTGTTTCTTTTTAAAGTCCGAAGTTGTACAATCCAAGAAGCCCTCGACCCGTCAAAGAACCATCCTCCCTCCAACGTGTAGCGGTATCACTGGTGCCAATTCCTCCAAGCCAACGCCCATGCCAACTGATCAAGGACTTCCCCTCACGCAACCTTACCTCGCAAGTTATAACCGCGCAAACACTTTGCCAAAAATCTCCCTCGCCTTGAGTAGGTTCAGCATGTTCATCCGCTCGTTGTCCAAATGCGCCGCGTCGCTTGCTCGTCCGCAGGGCAGGTGAGCCGCTGGCGCGCCAAACTCCTTCTCCAAGAAGCGGATGGCCGGGATGGAGCCCCCTTCGCGGATGTACAGTGGCTGCCGGGGCTTCGACGGCCTGCCCCCCAGAGACCCAGACACCTCGCCGCCGCTGCTGCCGTTGCTCGCCGAGGGGCGATCGAAGCAGTCCGGCCACGCCTCGATGATGGCCTGCCCGAGAGTCCGGAAGATGGCGTTGGTCGGATCGCCAAGCCACGGCTCCGCCTTGTTGTCGATGTTGACGCTCAGGCTGTTTTGCGAGTTGAGGAGCGAGAACTCGCGCCCCAGCAGCCACGTCAGCGCGCTGGCCACTTCGTCCACCTCCTGCCCGGGCACCAACCGTAGACTGATGTGCGAGCTGGCGTGGCTGCTGATGAGACTGCCGTCCGGGCCCGAGACCTTGTACCGGTGGATGGTGAGATTCGGCTCGCGCCATCGGGCCATGAGCGACTGCTTGAGCTTGGCCTCCGAAACGGCCTCGCACTTGTGCTGCGTCAGAATCGACGCGATGTCGTCGTACCTGGCCTCCTCTTCTGGCGTCACAGGCGGGATGCCGTCATAGAATCCTGGAATCATTATACGCTTGCCGGCGCCCTTGAGCTTCGATATAATGCTCGTCAGGTCAGAGAGTGGCTCGTCCATCATGTACGAGCCGTCAACACCGGAGTGTATGTCGGGACGCGGTGAGTCAACGCAAACAGTCGCATGGAGCACGCCGCGAAGCCCGTACGTCAGACAAGGTACCTCGTCATCGAGCCAGTAGCTGTTCGCCAGCAGGATGTAGTCGACGTCTCCAATGAGGTCCTTGTTTCTCTTGACGGCCTCTTCGAAGCCTCTAGAGCCAAATTCTTCCTCGCCTTCGATGAGAAAGACGACATCATTCTCCAACTTGCGCGCCTGCATAAGATCCGTCACGGCATAGAGCGCTGCGATGATGGGTCCCTTGTTATCGCTGACACCGCGGCCGTAGAGAAATCCATTCGTGCCCTTGAGAGTGAACGGATCGTTGCCCCATGTGCCCTTCTCGTTCTCTGCGGCGACAACGTCGTAGTGGCCGTAGAACAAAATGCGCTTTCGATCCTCTGCGGGCTCCTTCTTGCCCGAGAACCTAGCGTACACGACGGGGTTGTGAGCTTTTTCCGTGCTCAGCATCTCAACGTGACCGCCGAGACGCTTGAGCAGCGCGCCAAGGAAGGTTGCGCCCTTGCGGCAGTCTTCGGCGAATTCGGGCCGCCCTGAGACAGTCTTGTAGGAGACGAAGTCCGCCAGTGTGGACAAGAGCAGATCTTCGCTTGCCTGGGCGGCTACCTTTTTTGAGCCGTCCTTGTCCTTGATGGACCAGATGGAGATGTCGTCGTCGTTGGCACCCGTAATGTAATACTTGTTGTCGTTGTATGTAGTGACAGCCGAAGCCAGGATCTTGCCTTGGTGTGCCTTCCACTTGCTCAAGCACTGATACTTGCCGCTGACGTCGCCAGAGGAGGCATGCCGATATGCTCCGTAGTGAGCCGTGCTATATTTCTGCAGATGTCGTTAGCAACAATTATGGGATAGGTAAGGCAATCCCATTAACTCACGCTCGCCCACCCATTGGTGGAAGCCGTCCACAAATACCCCCAGCCCATTTGCAGAGACATGACGTTGCCCTCGTGCGCCTTGATGACCCTCAGCTTCTGCTTGGTGTCGAGGTCCCAGAGCTCAACGATGCCGTCCAGCTTCCCAGCGTACAGAAACGACCCGTCGATGGCAAGAGACAGAACAGACTCGCCATCGTCGGATCCCAGTGTCACAATCTCCTCAATGTCTCCGTGCTCGCCGTCATCGGCATGGCGACCGTTGCCGGACGTGGCACCCAACCTCCACAACTTTATGGTACCCTCGCCACCGCCGGATATCAATACGTCGTCATCGGCATCGGTGTCGACGGTGGGCCCCTTGGCCATGAGCATGCAGTAGACATAGCCGTAGTGGGCAAACTGCCGGATGGAGCCGCCGTCAATCTCCAGCACAGCCTGGGCCTTGGGTATCAGGCCCCATCGATCCTCGCTGCGCCTCGGCGTGCTCGTGCCGCCGACGGCCTTGGAGTCGAAGAAGCGATGGTTCCTGCGGTCAGGATGGCTCTGCGACCCGTGCGCAACCCTGGCAGCGGCACTGCTCAAACCAACCCATTGGATGGTAGTGTTCTGGGCGCCAATGTATAGCGTGTCGTGCTGGGCGCTGTAGGCGGTGCAGAAAATATCGCCGACGTCGTGGACGCCATAGATCTCGTACAGGTGGCGCAAGGTCTTGGGGCACCAGACGTTGACGATGGCGTCGCAGGCGCTGGAGAAGAGCAACGAGTCGTCGGGCGAGAGAAACAGCGACAGAACGCTCCGCTTGTGCGCCTGGACCTGGTGAATCTGATGGAAGGTTGCGAGTGACCAGGCGACGATCTCGCCGTCCTGGGTTCCCACGTAGATGGCGCCGTGCTGGGGGCTCACGGCGAGGGCGAGGATCGAGTTGCCATGCTTCAAGCTGTGGACGAGCTCGGGGGAGTTCTGCGCGGAGTCGGGCGCCTCGAGAGGGCTCGAAACGGGGGCGGCGAGGTCCGGCTGGGCCGTGATCGAGGGCATGGTGGCTGCGGCTGCGGCTGTTGCGTGTCAATCAGCATGCGTGGGAGGTTGCTTGTCGACGAAGCTATCTCATGGCGCTCGAGGTGTTCGGTGGCTAGGCAAAGGCTGGCGGCAACGGCGAGAAGAGCCCAGGCTCATTGGTCGACGCGTCCAACCGTGCCAGTGTTGGCCAAGCCCAGTGTATAAGAATAGATGGACAAGGAGAAGCGGACGAGAACGAGAAGCAGAAAGTTGATAGTTGACGTGTTCTGAAGAGCCAGGGAAAGAAGGGCTGCAATGGCGTCAGAGCGTTGCGATGGCGTGCCCACTGCGACTTCGGCGAGTGGGCCGCTAGCAGCGGCCGCAGGGTCCAGCGCAGGGGAGCCCCGTCACCAGCGCTCGCCTGCACCAAACACCATTGACCGGTACCTGAATACTCGAAAGGAGGTAGCTGGTGCCATCTTCAGAGTCATCGGAGTCGCGAGCCTCGGCCTCAACTCGTCAGGTGAAGCGGAAAATGTGCCAGTGTGACATGAAACTCAATGAAAAAGCATGAGACTCACCCGTCTTGGCTACGGCAGCCGCCGTGACGGCCACCACTGCGGCATCGATCTTGGCGCACCGTCGACACCCACCGTGGTCGACGAGCCGCAGCCCGCTGCTGGCTCGCCGCGTCAGAGTCGGATTAATCGCCAGCATCGCGCGGCCGCAGGATACGAGAATTGCATGGAGCCGGCTGGGCGATGGCGATCCGCGAGATATAAGTACCACGCTCGCCGGATCCCGGTCTCGGTGTGACCCCTGTGCGAGAGCCAACAGCACGCAACCCGGGTGCGCAACCCTCCTGACCGCCTCGTCAGCATCGAGGGTGCTGCTGGACGACCTGCGTTCGCCTGCGGAGGTGCTTCGCACGAGTGCTCGTTTAACGAGACAAAAGCAAGCAATTGTGGCACGAGGCGTCGAGCTGATGGCGCGATATCAGGAACCACCCAGCGGCGTCCTCAAAGTACGGCATGAAAGGGAGTAATTCCCGATTACGTGGCCATTCAAAAACGACGACAAGTCAGGCGTAGACTGTCTTACACATGCTTCACGACAGAACTCTTAATCCAGCAGAATCTCCACGTCAAACTCCCGATCCGTCCTCAGCTGGTACTGCGGCAGCGTCCACGGCCCGCACGAACCCGTCCCCAGCCCGTGGTGTGCCCAGTCCAGCCTGATGATCGTGTCCTCCCGCTTGCGCCTGTGCAGCTCGTACGGGTGCGTGCACTCGTCGACGTCCTGCGTCGTGTACCGCATCGCCGAGAAGCTCGCGCCCTCGAGGTTCCCGAACCGCGCCCGCAGCGCCCGAGCGCCGTCGCCCCAGAACTCAACCCAGCGCACGTCGGTTCTGTTGCCCCCGTCCTGCGGGAACTCGTAGTCCACCCACAGGTCGTCGACGTTCGCCTGCCAGGTGCCAAACTGCTGCGACAGCTTCTTGTCGCGGTATGACTCGCCCGGCCCCCGGCCCCACCACCGGACCCCGTCCGCGCCCGCGAGCCCCAGCGTGAGGCCGATGCGCGCAAATGTCTCGGGCAGATAGTGACCGCCCGGCTTCCCGTGTGCGCGGATAGAGACTGAGTCCCCGCGGAATCTGTATGTCCACGCCGTGTCGACGCCCCAGGCCAGCGCGAGCGGCGCGATTCGCTCCTTGACTCGCACCTCGACGCCGTCGTCCACTCCGTGCCACTCGATCCACCGCACTTGGTTGGTCGTCTGATGCAGCCGGCGCTCCTTCCACTGCCCTCCGTGACCGCCGCGGTCGTTGTCCGTCAGCGCACGGTAAAAGTCCATGCTGATGGGTTTTGTGAGTAGCTCAAAGTCTGGCCGGTCCGCCCGCCGCCAGCTCGCCAGCATCCCGGTCACGATGTTGATGCCCCAGGTGGAGGCTCCCGAGGACGAAGTAACTGTGAGGTGTTCCTCGGACGTCTTCTGGACCGTTGCTTTCGGCGTTGGCGGCTCTAGGGATCGGATCCCCGCGAGGGAAAGGGGCTTCGAGACTCGAAGCTCCCCGGTGGCGACAAGATGGCTGGCTGGGGCCCAGTCCGTCGCCTCCTTCAGCCTGAACTGAAATTGAATGTATGCCTCGCAATCCAATTCTCGCAGCATGCTCTCGTGAATGCCCGTGAGTTTGAGACTTGCCTCTGTATGAGGCTTTATGCCTGTAATCAACCGTCAGCATCGAAACCAGCTTCAGTAGGCACGCTACCACAAACCACTGGGGATTTCCACCCGCCCTTTTCGAGAAATCGCCTGGCCATCCGCGATAATGCGCCACGAGCCCTCCAGATGATCCAAGCTAAGAAAATCGTAACGGTTCACGACGGTGACCTTGTGGTGGTTGTGGTGGTGCAGCGCAAGCGTCTGGACAGGTTCGATAGACTTGGCATACTCGGCGATGTTGGACGTCATGCTATGCTCAGACCCCAAGAGCCCGTCCATGACAAAGTTGTAGTCGTTGGGCTCGTCGCCGAAGTCGCCGCCGTATGCCATGTACTCAATGCCGTCCTCCGTCTTCGTTCTCAAGCCCTGAGTCATTCCATTAGTCTTCAGTCATTCTTGTCGGCATCCGCAAGACTGCACATACATGGTTCGCCCACTCCCAGACAAAGCCGCCCATTAGGCGGGGATGCTTGTAATATGCATCAATGTATTCCTTGGCATTGCCCTCCGAATTGCCCATCGAGTGAAGAAACTCGCACAGCACCAGTGGCTTCTTCCAGTCTCGCTCTTTCGCAAAGTCCTCGATGCTGTCGACGGTCGAGTACATGCGACTGAAGATATCTGCCGTCTGGGCCGCCCAGTCGCCCTCGTAGTGCACCAGCCGCGTACCATCCATCGTTTTGATGCAGTCGTACATGGCCTGGTGATTTCTCCCGTAGAATGACTCGTTACCGAGTGACCACATGATGACACAGGCGTGGTTCTTGTCGCGTGCGACCATCTGCCTCGCCCGGTCAACGTACTGCTCGCGCCACTCTGGGTTGTCAGAGGTGTACGAGGCTGCATCACCTCCAACGGCGGCGAAGCCGTGGCACTCCAGGTCGGCCTCGTCCATAATCCAGAGCCCAAGCTCGTCAGCGACGTCGTAGAGCCGGGGGTCGTTGATTTGGTGGCAAGTTCGGATGGCATTGATGTTGCAGAGCTTCATGATGACGAGATCGCGTCTCATGAAGTCGTAAGGAACGGCTCTACCGTGGTCGGGATGGTGCTCATGTCTGTTGACGCCACGAATCTTGATGGGACTGCCGTTGACGCAGAAGATACCATCGACTAAACCTGCCGTTCGGAAGCCAACGCGCTGAGCGACACTGCAGCCATCTCCATCAAGGAAGTTCAGCACCACTGTGTACAAGTTTGGGGTCTCTGCCGTCCATTTCTTGGGGTTCCTGACGCGAAACTCAAACCTGTCAGACTGCTCGATCGTCTTGGTTTCTCGCAGAACCTCCTTTTGCTTGCTATCCAGAAGCTTCACCTCGATTGATGAAGACGCGCTCATCTCGACCTGGACTGTCAATATGGCGTCTTCGTATTTCTTGTCGAGCTCGGTGGTGATGTGAAAGTCAACGGGATGCACCTTGGGGAACGCATGGAGGTACACATCGCGAAAAATGCCGCTGAGCCACCATTGGTCTTGGTCTTCGAGGTAGCTGCCATCGCAGCGCTGGTACACCTCGACCGCGAGGACGTTGTCCTCCCCGACCTTCACGAGGTCTGTGACATCGAATTCGCTCGGGTTCCTCGATCCCTGTGAGTACCCAGCATCCTTGCCGTTCACCCAGACTGTAAAAGATGAGTCTATGCCTTCAAAACGAAGACGAAGCTGGTGGCCAGAAAATGACTTGTCTGCTTGAAATCTTGTGATATAACGGCCGCACTCATTCTCCTGGTAAGAGACATTTGGTGGGTCAACCGGCCAGGGATACAGGTAGTTTGTGTAGTGAGGGCCCTTGCCGAATCCTTGGAGCTGCCACATGCCGGGTACGACAATTTCAGAGAAGTCTGTCCCCGGGAAATCTGTTCGATAGAACTCGCGAGGGCCCTCAAAGGGCGAAGTGGACAGATGAAAATTCCATTTCCCAGACAGGCATTGAGCCTTGGCCTTACTCACGTCCCGCGTGAGCGCATCGGCTTCGCCTTCGTAGAGGTAAAAGTGGCTTCTGGGCGCGAGAGTCTTGCGATGGATCACCTTGACGTTGCTCCAGTCGGGGAGATGCTCGGGCTGTTCGTCGGCTGCAGACATTGCAGGTGACTGAGTCTAGGCCATGCGGCCGCAATGCGTGAGATGCGTAGTCGATGAGGCGCCTCGCGGGAGCTTTGGATAGTACCTTTGAGTCCAAACCAGCTTCTGTTGAAGATCGTCTATTACAACAGAATAGCCGGAGCATATGACGATAAATGGAAGACGTCTTGGAGGGTGACAAGCGGTAGAGGTGCGTTCGAGGTGTATATGTCAACGCTAGCGACACTATTTCTCCAATAGTGATCAATCAAATGAGATCGTGATGATAATGGTGAAGCATCGGCGAGGTCACACACAGTTGAGGGGTAGCTTAGATGTGAGGCGGAGGGGTTGTGGCGAAAAGCTCCGGAATTGGAACGCAACCAACGTGCCTGCCAACAGGCTCGCTCACACATCGACCACTCGCTAACCACCAGCACCATTCACGATGCAAGTTCTGGCGATCATTAAGGTACGTACGTTAAGTACTACTCTCCGAACCAGCTGGATCTGGAAGCGGCACATGCCCCCAGAAGACTCTGTCAGAGGGAAACAATGTACCGCCAGGTCCTTAGAGCAGTCGATTTTCTCTGTCTGTATACCTAAAGAGGGACTTCTGATTCTACGTCCATTGGGTGTTCTTCCGCTGGCAACTCTATGTCAAGCTCAACGGGCTCCTCAAGCATCCTGATGACAGGCCCTGCTTCGAACAGCGGCTCCCTCTTTAGCGAGCGCGCGCCCTAGACGGCAGTGCAGGCCCGTGCGATTGAGACGCCTATGAGTACATGGTACCCGTACCTTGGGCACTGTAAGCTGTCGTTATTAACGACGGGAGGTAAGGCAAGGTACGCAGTACGACGGACAAAGGGTAGCTTTCTACAGGAATCCCACGATGGCATCTGCCAGGAAAGCAAAGATGCCTGTACAGCGCTACTCAACACGGCTCGAAGTATTCCACAAAACAGTCTTTTTTGAGACGAAGTATTTCAGGACTTCTATCGATCTTTCGAAAGGAAAAATGAGGCAAGAGTCATGCGAGACCTTACGCCCTTTATCGTCCCATCCGCAGAGCAGCTGGCTATAGAGGGGGTTCATGGGCTGAAGATCTTATCGGAAAGCCTGAACGAGGGCTGGAACAGCTGCGACCCGATCCTGAAACCCCGTCCCCAACCTGACTTCTCTGTCGGCTTCAAGCACGACGCTTTCAATGACACTCAATTGGCCACGTTACAGCCCGCACTTGGCAATAGCCTTGCTGGGAATCGGTCCCTGTTCCTAGCGACATACAACATACTTTTCCCATTCCTTACATGCGAGGTCAAGTCCAGCTCTACGTCATTAGACGTAGCAGATCGTCAGAATACAAACAGCATGACCCTCGCTATGCGGGGAGTCACACGCCTCTTTCGTGCCTTGGACCGTAGAAGCGAGGTTAACCGGCAAATCCTAGCGTTCTCGATCTCGCATAATCACAACGAAGTACGGATATACGGCCACTATCCAGTGATCGACGGGGAGAACATAAAGTATTATCGCCACAAGATCCACGGGCTTTTTTCTCTCAGAGTCCACCAGCGAACAAAGGTGGTCGGCGTACCGATTCACCAGAAACGTTTACGAGGTATGGATGCCACTGCACTTAAAGAAAATATGCTCCGCTGTCGATCAGCTGTCCGCCGAGCCCGCGCCCGCGCCCGCGCCCGCCGGCCCTTCGCTTTCTGAGACGGAAACTCCACAACATTTGCAATTGCAGCCGAGTCTGACACAGGGAGAAACTGCTACCCCGGCCACGTCAAACATGGACCAGACAGCCTCTGAGAAAAAGAAGGGCGAAGAATGAGAGTCGCCGCGAGGTTGACCATAGAGTTCGGTTGTCGAGGGGTGTTTTCTACCAAGGAACAGAAGTATGGGTAGAGCGTGATAAAAGGTAGGAATAGAGCGTCATGCACTTTATGATTTCCTCGCTGTTGACTTCTGACTGCCGTGAATTATCGACTTCATCTCGACTAGTCTCTAAAGGCTCTCGGGGACGCTGCCCGAGAGAACGACGTCATGGCCGCGGCGTCACAATCGGGTCGTCGAGCGTAGTCTAGATATATATGATCGTTCTTTTGTACTCTTATATAGACGACCTCAATATAGACAGCCTCAACTTCACCGACAGCACTCACTCCGTCGCTGCCTCCCAATTCTCCTTCACCACCTCGGCAATGACGCCATGATCCTCATGCGCCTTGAGCCCGCTCACCACCACCACCGCGACGACGCCCTCGACGCCCCTCACCCGCACGGGCACGCCGCCGCCGTGGATGGCATACGCGCCCGCCGCCTCGGGCCCCAGCGCGAACTTGGTCGCAAACGCCGCCTCGTCCATGCCGAACTTCTGCCCCATGAGCCAGCTGCTCACGCCGAAGCGCAGCACTGTCGCCCGCTTGCGCGCCACCCACACGCTGTTGTCCGGCGACGTGCCGCTGCCCGTCGCGCTCTGGAAGACCACGGCGCCGCTGGCCAGGCTGATGGAGATGAGCGCCGGTCGCGTCGGTGCAAAGGGCAGCAGCCGCGCGTGGATGAGGTGGCCCAGCTCCCAGGCGTCGTCGGCGGTGAACGACGAAAAGGTGAAGCCGTCGCCGCCGACGTTGGCGTCGAGAAGGGCCTGGACCTGTTAGAGTAAAGTTAGCAGGAGCCCAACGTTTGATAAATGTTAAAATGCTATCTCGGGACGCATTTAGGAAACCCGGCGTCATGCAGTCCGGTCCGGGTCCCGTCCTGTCCCGTTCCGCGCCGGATCTCGGATTGAGGGGAAACGGCATCTGGCTCACTCACCTCCGTCGGCGGGCTCGCAATGGCCACGGGCTGGCCGGGGTTCCGGGTCGCGGCCAGGGCCTTCTCCAGGCCGTGGCCCGATGGGAACTTGCGCTGCCAGACCTGCTGAGACATGTCGAAATTCTTCTCCCGGGATTGTTTGACAGGTACCTGCGGCCGAGAGGATGATGGTGAATTTGAAGGGAAAATCAGGACGCCTTGAGACACTTATGAGAAACTCCGTCGCCCGGGGGCTCCGTAGCAACGTCACGCTGTCGGGCCGACCCCACACTGCTCATGGAGCTCCACGAGGTTTTTGCTACGTAGCAGCGCAGCATCTTACACCATTTCCATTGAGGCGTCCGCTAAGTGGTCGGCCGACGGGGGCCCACCACGGAGTGGCTGACCCTGAACAACTTCGGCTTCGAGACGTGATCGTATAAAGTGGTACTTATTAAAAGGCGGCGGGGATTGTCCGTCCGGATAGAGCGATAAAACAAAGGGCCTCCAAGATCAACGTCTCAAGCTGCCGCCTTCTCCGGCACGGCATGCTCCTCATGAAGGGCCTTCTGGTGCGCCTCCTTCTCCACCTGCTCTAGGTCAATGTGCGGAACCGCGTCGTGGCCATCGAAGATGCGAGCAATCTCCTCGAGTGTCGGACCCTTGGTCTCGATGTAGAAGAAGTAGACAAAGATGAGTTCGCAAAAATTCCACAGCGTGTAGAAGAGCATGAAGTTCCAGTGGTGTGGCAAGTTATCCCATGCAAGCTTATTCGTTTGGCTGCGGACAAATTGTTAGCGTACACAATGGATCAACCGCGCTTGGGCTTGAGGAACGTACTTTCCAATGGTAAGAACCGCCATCACGGTAATGTTCATAATGACCATGCCTGCGTGACTTTGCTTAGCTCGACATGTCACGCAATGGGACGCAATGGGGCGCGCACCTTTGGCTCGGAGGTGGAAGGGGAGAATTTCGAGCGTATAGGCCACGAGTAGGCCAGAGAAGCCAATGTCGTAAAAGATGCCGAAAAGCCAAACGAACGCGATCTGGGCATATCCAGACCCGTCATTCGTGTATATGACTCCACCATGGGGCGAGTCAACGGTGGGCGGGGTAGCAACGACAGAATTCTCGTACACTGCGCCGGTGATGGTCCAGCAGACGAAAGAGAGCACCATACCCGAGATGGCAGTCAGGAACAGGGGTCGACGCCCGACTTTGTCAACTGAAAGCGCAGCTCCCACGGAAATGCAAAGATCCATGATGGTCTTGCCGGCAGTCAACTGAAGAAAGATTTGGGTCAGCGTCAAGGACAGAATATCAACCGTCGCGCAGACATCCGACGACATACAGCAAGTTTCTTGTTCTGCTCTTTGATCCCAGCTCCCTCGTAGATGATGTCGATGTAGTTCGAGAATAGTGCATTGCCTGAGTACTGCGAGATGATGCCGAGCGAGACCACAATGGCCAGTCGCCAGCGGTTTCCCTTGGTCTTGAAGAAGTCGAGGTAGCTAGTGGACTTATTGGCATTGCGCTCGGCCTCAATGGTCTGTTTGATCTCGTGATACTCAAAGAGAACAGTAGCGTTTTTGGCATTACCGCCTCCGTGATGCTTGACCAGTACGGCTAGAGCTTCATCCGCCTTGTCCTTGCTGACGAGGAAACGAGGTGACTCGGGAACCCACCAAATGCCGACGAGCTGGATCATGGAAGGGACAGCTTGGATGAAAGTGATGGAGCGCCAGGACCAGTCGCTGTAGATGGAGGCCGTGCCCCAGCCTATGACCGAAACGACTTCAAGAGTGTAAGCGCAATTGCACGGCGGCAGATACGACAGCCGAAAGACGTACCAAGAGAGCCCAGGTTCCACAGGCAGTTGTAGACCGTCGTCAGTGGGCCACGATGCTGCGGATGGCAGATCTCTGTTAGAAGCATGGGTGAGCAAATTTGAGAGAGCGAGTTGCCGAAGCCAACGACAAAGCGACCACCAATGTACACTGGCATGTTTGTTAGCTTGCACGAGGAATATCACGGACATCTGACAGATGCTCTCTACTGACTCCCGTAGCCTGTGCAAAAGGTTGTGATGCAAGCACCTCCAATCATAATGGCACAGCCAATCATGATGGTGGGCTTGCGACCGAGCATATCTGCCATGTAAGGCGACACGAAGTAGGAGACAATGGAACCGATGTTGTACATGTTTATCAAGATGCCGAGCTTGTTGGCGTCAGCGTACTCGGGAAAGAAGGCTTTCCACTCGTCCATTTGCTCTGATAGGTAGTTTAGTGTCCCGACCATGGCTTCAGTGGAGGCAAATCGACTTACGAGAAGTGTTCTGCAACATGCAGTCAAAGCCCGTAGTTGCAGAGCCAATGAGCAGGAAGATGCTCAGAAAGTAGAGCTTGCGCAGGTGAGGTTCCTTGTACCAGGTCACCTTCTCGAAGCGAGGAGCCTCCGCACGGGCCATGTCGATGTTCTCTTCGATGCTGTGCTGCACCAAGTGCTTGGGAGCACTGGCAGCTGCGAGTCTGGCCATGATGAAGTCTTTTGTCTTGCCTCGGAGAGAAGTTGAAGACGTCAAGCGTACAATATCGAAAATCCAAGTATTTGTCGATGACCGCTGAGAGAGTAAACTCGATGACAGATGGTGGCGTAATGTTACACGAGCAGACCATAAACGCTTGAATAGTATGCCTTACATCGAGTAGAACGCGAGCAATATTTCGTTTTGGCCACAGAAAAAATTGCAATGTGACCAGACGCGGTTTTTGGACAGACAAGTGAGTGTCAGTCGGAACAATGGCAGAAGAGGGAAAGGTAGCAACGGCAGAGTCTGATGAGGGCGCTCAGAAGAGTCTAGACTCCTGCAAGAGAGCCAGAAAACCTCCAAGGCGGAAATCTCCTCAACCACGCCTCAATACCTGTCTTCCCCTCGCTCGCTGAGGTCAAACAGCCTACCGACCAGCTCTTCTGGTCACCTCATGATGAGAAATGGGACGAGGGTTGTGGTTGCGGTGGGATTCGAGGTGTAGTTCAGAGAAGCCCTGCGGTCGTCGCGCCTGGGACTCAACGCCGTTGAACAAAGTCGTCGACGGTAAAAAGGTCAGATTCAGCTTGAGTTACATCGCTTTCAGCCACGCACGCCTTTAATATATCAGACGGACGAAGGGCAAATGACGATACCCGAGGTAATAGTGAGAAGCTGCGAGCAGGGGTTTGCCGCGCCTCAGGCCTCAGGCCAAACCCGGCGCTAGTCAGCACCAGGTGCCTCGAGCTCGACAATGGCATCGCAAGCTGAGGGTCTTTTTGCAACGGCGAGAATAGCTGGGGTAGCAAGTCGAGACTGACGGCAGCAGCGCGGGGGTGGAGAATGTCCATCCATCACCTGTGATCAACGGGACTTGGCATGTGCAATCAATTGGTCGGTGGCAGCGATGTTCCTGATTTAGAGACGCCAAGGAGGACGCTCAACGCACGGTTCCGAAAGCTGACGCCATCGGCGACAAGCGAGGGCAGCTCACAGGCGTTCTTCGGGCGAATAGAACGTCCCTCGAAGAAAGAGTAGCTTTGCGGAAACACGAAGTGCAGAGCTCCGCCGAATCATGACCACATCGTGCCACCTTCTAGAATTCGTTCACGCGGCAGTGAAGCACCAGGCACAGCCCGCGCTGTGGATATCGGGGCCAATCACAAATGCCTCGTGCGCAAGCTCACATGCGACATCCGAAAATGTCACCCCTGGCGGACGACACGGCGACTCCGGAGATTCAGCTCCACGCTGCCTACGCCAACAACGGATGGGAGACCCGAAGAGAAGCACATCGTGGCCCGCCCGACGCGTTCGCCCCGCTTTGCTTTGTGCTGCACTGCTGACAGTCATAGCCTCACCGGTGAGGCGATGGCCTGCAACAACAGTCATCCGGCCAAGCCCTTGAGATGCAAGTCAAATCCCCAACATCCATCATGCGCAGTCAGTGGTCACAGTCTACCAGCCGTCACGTCTCCTCGCAATTGCCATGTTTTGCCATTCTTCATACTCGCGGCTCTTTTCTAATTAGTCCGCAGATGATCCGGAAACATTAAGCTTGACTTTGCCCGACCGCGGTCTTCGCCGTATCTGAACAGCCCAACTTGAATCCTCAAAAGCAACTTGTCCTCAGCTAAAGCACAAACACGCACCCACTACTCGAAGACGGCCATCACGCTTCTTCCGCTCCATCAACTTCCATCGCGGTGCGATACAAGGGCTGGGTACTCTGCTCATCACCCTCCAAATCCTCCTGGTCGTGCAAGTCTTCATGCACTCGTCCTGACTCCAGCAGCTCGATACTGGCCAGCGCCTTGTCGAACTTTGCCTTCTCAACCTTCAGCATTCGTCGTTTCTCCGCCGTTTGCTTATCTTCCTCCATGAGCTTTTCATAAGCGTCCATTGCGTTCGGGCCGCGGAGACCAAGGTTTTCCTCCAGGTATGTCGGCAGCGTCAGTCGGATAGCCGGGATCATCCTGAGGTGGATGTCCTGAGAGACCGCGTCCGCAAAGCGCAACGCTGCGAGGCGGTAGTACCCCCTAACGTACGCCACGACCTCGAGTTCCCGTTCAAATTGGTCAGGGCCGAGTTTGGCGAGTTCGGCCTCGCGGCGCCTCGAGTCCTGCGACCGCTTGTCCTCTGTCATCTCTTCCCACTGTCCAAGTGGGCGCGTCGGGAAGCCGGCGGCCTCCATGCGCATGTTGTGACGGAATCGCGTCAGTACAATTTGCTCTTCATGACAATACCGCTTAAAGGATTTCTTGTTGACTGTGTAGAGCCCTTGTCGTTCCTTATTATAGAAACCGACTAGGGCAGCCTCGGTTTCTTTGCGATGCTCTTCGAGGCACTTGTGAACGTGTTTCTTCGCCTCTTGGTAAATGGACCTTTTCCTGAGGCTCTCGAGAGCCTGCATCAAGGTGGCGTCCAATTCTGACTGTAGGTCCTTCATGACCTGCTTGATGAAGGCGTTCATCGGTTCTTTCCACGGCTCAATAGCTTGCTTGACCAAGTTGTCATAGAGAGTGTCCCTGATAAGGCCAGGCTTTCCGCCTTTAGCTTTGCTCCCCATCTCCTCACGAACCTGTCGCAGGGTGCGAAATCCACGTCCAATCTTGCTAAATCTCGTGAACGGTTCTGGTAGCAATAACATCCTAGCCGACGGCGGCTGAGAGCTGCCGGGTACGCCCGCGGTTTCCTCGGGCTTAACGTGGCCGTTTGGAGCTGGGCTACCGTTCACCGATCCATCAAATCTCAGACGCTTTGACGGGGTCGGGTGGGAGACCGTGGCAAGGCGCTTGCTGGTCGGTGTATTAGCAAGGGACAGAGTGTCTGATTCGTCATCTGAGATTTCAATCGTTGGGTGGTCCGTCCAATCCTTCAGAGTGAACTTCGGCTTAATGTGCAGCAGACACTCAGCGAAGTTCTCAGGCACGACGTTGAAATCATCAATGAAGTCATCCAACTTTCTACGGGCGCAGTCCGCAAAAGTCATCAGTCCTGTCTGGATCTGCAGTTCGACGTTGTCAGGCAGCTCAGGAAGGTTGGCCAGCTGCCTTGTAATCTTTTCAAGGTGAAGCTTCACCTTGTGCTTGATAGTTGGTAGGCTATTCATGTTAGCATTATGCAAGATCTGGGGCGTCCACGGCCGGGATGACACTAACCTTTTGGCAAATTCTTCTCCGAGTCTCTCTGACAAAAAGGCCTTGAGCTTTTCGACGCCACAACGCTCAGAGAATTGATGAAAATCCTCAGGCCAGTCGTCAAAGCTGTGGTCTTCGAACACGTGCTCTTCCCACTTCTTCAGTTCCTCCAAGTCCTTGCCCTGTGGGCGAGAGGTGATGAAGTAGCCTAGGCCGGTCTGGTGTGTGTTCCCTCTCATGATGGTCAACCATTGATCGTGGTTGGATGTGCCTCCCTTGGGCAAGAGGTCGGCCTTGGTGAGGACGCCAATGGTCCGGCTGGAGGCGCCAAGTCTTCGCGTCAACCCAAAGGTTGCTGAGTTTTCCGCGTCACTGTTCATGGGCATCGAGCAGATGATAATGGCGGAAGGATGTGAAATGTATGCGCTGGAGAGGTTTCGGACGACGTTCACCAAGTAGTCGTCGCGCGCATCAGCAGGGTTTTGAAAGATGCCCGGCATGTCGTAGAAAGACAGATCCGGCAGTCCGGGTCCTTTGATCTCTAGAGCCACAATGTTTGGAGAGAACTTGGCGGCCGTTTCCTCTGCCGCCTTGGCAATTTCCATGCTGAGAGCGATGCTGCCAGAGCCTGGGACGAAGCGCTCGTGATGCTGATCGTCGTTGAGTATGGCAATCTGGGCCCAGCGCAGTACGCCTTCAATTTCGCTCTTGTCATGCATCGTTTTGAACTCATGCACAACCGTGGATGACAGCTTTCGCCAAGGGAAGAAGGGATCCTGGTCGGTGACGTCGGACTCATTGATTGTGCGATCCACCGGAGGCTTGTACGAATATTCCTTGCGAAGCCAAACGCGACAAGACCACTCGGTGTGGCGAGAAACGCGGATATGCAGAGGGCATCTCGTGCAGGTGCCTTCACTTCGAGGCAGGTCCAGGTTCGCGAGACCAGACATGAGGCTGGACTTGCCAGCAGACTGATCGCCAACGAGAACAAGCTCAGGAAGCTGTACATCGTGCGACACGCCTAGCTGCTGAAGCTCTCCAAGAGTGTCATTGCACTCTTTGAGTTTCTTTCCGATATCTTGAAAAGAGGTGTTGAAGAAGCTCTCCTCTGCATTGGGAAGACTGGATGGGCTGACAGCAGTAGCGCTAAAGGCTCCATCCTGGCGCATTCGCACTTCCGTCATCAGCGGCTCTGGCTCCGTGGTACGCTCACTAGGCGCCGCTATTGAGTGGTCAGCAACGATGCTCAAATGAAGGAGGAGGGCTGAACTTGCGAGCATCAGATCTGCCGAAACGGGAGTGGGACTGGGCCGGTTGAATGCGACCAGAAATGATGTGTTCACTGCCAGACTCTTCTCCCGAGTCCTCAACCCTGTCGCCGCCAGCTGTTCTCAAGACATAAGGGCCTTCTGGATCGGGCTTGACTATGTGACGTCCGCGGTGTCGATTCTTTCGGGCAGAGCGCCCATTAGTCTCGAGTGCTCCTGGCATGGTGAATATGCTGCATGCGGCAGCGAGTTTGGACGGCAGGGTTGTGTCTATAAATGTCCGAATTGTGTGACTGCAAAGTGCAGGTTGTGATGTTCGACGGCTGAAGCCAAAGAGGGCACGAAACTGCAGAAGGGCAGGGTATCTGAGACGAGAATGCGAATACACAAATAAACCGTGGAACTCGAAGGCTCACGCCGCAGTTATACAGAAGATGCAGGCAGAGCGAGAGACACGTAACGAAGGAGGGTTGAGGAGAAAATATGAGAACATGAGTGAGTGACGTTGAGGGTGAAGAGAAGGGTCCGCAGGGCCCAGGGCCTCGGAGAGAATGGAGTGGGTGATATCTTGGCCTCTCGAGCTCAGAGAAACACAGCTTGCGGATAGCAACTGCTAGGCCACCAACAGCTGCCAGCCAGCTGGCACAACAACGGAAGAGTGAACGTAAAGTGCAGAGTCAGGATTCGCTACGGGCGCGTAAGGATAGTAAGCCCGGCGTTTGGAATTCGATATTGAAGGCGGGCCAACGTCTTAGAATTCGTTTTAGTCACGCGTCGTTAGCAAAAATTAATGGTCGATGGAGTTGAGAGGGTGCATCACGGTGCAGGGGTAGAAATTCAGGGGGCTGGGGCCAGTTGTTGGAGCCTGGAAGTCTGCCGGGCAGGCGCAGTGCAAGTCCCGTCGCAGCCTTGGGAGCTGCTGGCCAACCAGCTGGCAGTTATTGAGAGGACAGAAGAGCGTGTAAGAGCCCATTCAGTTTCTGAGTTTCTATGCACGCCCGACTTGCCTGCTCCCAGCTCTGAGATGAGTTACCAGAGCACCACAGGAGTGTCGTATTCACGGCACTGGAAGCAGAATAACGTAGACAGGTGGAAATGCGAGAACTAACATGTCACCCTTGACTGCGATGACGCTCGGTCCAGACGGGTGTGCGTTTCTAGATGCCAACTCGCGTTGGTCAGCCAGCCAGTGAGGCTCTCGCAGGGCAGGGCGGGCCTGGCGCACGGCTGTAGCCGCGCCGCACAGAGGGCTTGTTGAGCCAGACCCCTGGGCACGTTCCCCAGCCAGCCATGGAATGCGAGCAGCCACCTCAGCCGCCGGCCAATGCCTTCACCGCATAGCGCTAACACCCACCGCTCTTCTCCCCGCCACCAGCTAAGGTAAGGTAAGGTAAGGTACGGTCGGCCCCACGGCTTGCACTTTTGACAGATCTCCCAGCTTCCACGACGCGCAGACGCGAACATCACCAGCTTGTCGAAGCGACGAAGCATCGAGGCAGCAGCAGCAGCAGCAGCAGCGTTCCATCCGCCATCTCCGCCCTGAACCCGCTCGGCTCGCCCGTCTGCGACACCGACAACCAACCCTCTCCATCTCCTCGCGGAGCTCTCCCTCGAACCCCTCCAAACACATCGCCGCCATGTCCCTCCAGGTGCCCATGACGCATCGCCCCAAGGAGCAGGGCGCCACAAAGGCCGTCATTCTGGTAAGGCTCAATTGCTCTCTGCTGGGCTTCAATGCTTGACCAACCCGCCGTCTTGCCGCTCGTCTGGCGTCCGTTTGCTGCTGCTGGCGGGCGAGGACAGGGGTAAAGCGTCCGACGGCGATCCCCTTGTGCAAGCTTCAGACATCACCACCCAGCTTTCTAACCCGCGCCTCTCCAGGTCGGCGGTCCTTCTCGAGGCACTCGCTTCCGACCTCTGTCGCTCGACCTCCCCAAGCCGCTCTTCGAGGTGGCCGGCCACCCCATCATCTGGCACTGCCTCTCCTCCATCGCCCGCGTCCCCAACAACGTCATCCAGGAGGTCTACATCATCGGCTACTACGACGAGTCCGTCTTCCGCGACTTCATCAAGGACTCGGCCAAGGAGTTCCCCTCCATCACCATCCGCTACCTTCGCGAGTACCAGGCTCTCGGCACTGCCGGCGGCCTCTACCACTTCCGCGATGCCATCCTCAAGGGCCGCCCCGAGCGCCTCTTCGTTCTCAATGCCGACGTTTGCTGCTCCTTCCCCCTTGCCGAGATGCTGAAGCTCTTCATCGAGCGCGACGCCGAGGCTGTCATCCTGGGCACCCGTGTCAGCGACGACGCCGCCTCCAACTTCGGCTGCATCGTCTCCGATGCCCACACCCGCCGTGTCCTGCACTACGTCGAGAAGCCCGAGTCGCACATCAGCAACCTCATCAACTGCGGCGTCTACCTCTTCTCCACCGAGGCCATCTTCCCCTCCATCAAGTCGGCCATCAAGCGACGCCTCGACCGCCCCGCGCGCCTCGTCTCTTACCCGTCCTCCGAGAACCTCGACAGCTACCACCTTCCTGCCGCACGGGATGGCGATGACGACGAAGAAGACGAGGGCCGCAAGAACGAGGTCATCCGTCTCGAGCAGGATATCCTCGGCGACATGGCCGATAGCAAGCAGTTCTACGTCTACGAGACCAAGGACTTCTGGCGTCAGATCAAGACGGCCGGCTCAGCCGTTCCTGCCAACGCGCTGTACCTGCAAAAGGCGTGGCAGACGCAGAGCGCCGAGCTCGCCCAGCCCAGCGCCAACATCGTTCCCCCAGTCTTCATCCACCCGACGGCGCAGGTCCACCCCACGGCCAAGCTCGGGCCCAACGTGAGCATCGGCCCGCGCGTCACCGTTGGCGCCGGCGCCCGCATCAAGGAGAGCGTCGTCCTCGAGGACTGCGACATCAAGCACGACTCCTGCGTCCTCTACTCCATCATCGGCTGGGGCAGCCGCGTGGGCGCTTGGGCGCGCGTCGAGGGCACGCCCACGCCCGTCGGTAGCCACTCGACGAGCATCATCAAGAACGGCGTCAAGGTGCAGAGCATCACCATTCTGGGCAAGGACTGCGGCGTCGGCGACGAGGTGCGCGTGCAAAACTGCGTGTGCCTGCCGTACAAGGAGCTGAAGCGGGTAAGGACCCCCATATTTCCCCAGCAATCACAGTCGCCCTCATTTTCCTCGCTTCCTCATGGACTTGTGTGCTAACCACGCCTCTAGGATGTTTCCAACGAAGTCATCATGTAATGCAGCTCCGGCTGCCTGTCGGTCAGCGAGAAAGGGGTAGAGTATTAGATTTATGGGATCTTGTTTGTGTATTTCACAGTAAGAGTATCTGGCCTGCAACCTTGTCGGTCATAATAGGGTAGCTTTCTAGCGCCTACAATGCAGCATCTCTTGTGCCACCGAAAACATGATACGTGAAAACATGATACGTGCAGTCACAACTCCAGATTCCCGAAAATAACAATCCGATGTCCTCTTGGCCAAGTCAGGGCAGAATCTCGATTTCGTGTCTCCTCAGGCAAAAAGCCGCGTCTCAACGCCGTCTCTGGTATACTACTACAAGCTGTGAATCGCTTCCCTGGATGGGGTTTAGATCGAGTGTCGCTGGCGCGTCTATCCTGTTACTATGCAGGTGCTGCTCTCTCTGGAACGGTATGACCGTCTTCCCTCGGGTCTTCGCTCCACCAAGTGTCTAGCCCGCATCCTAGCTCCTCAGCGCGTCCGGAACCCCATCATTTTATATGTTTATCTAACCATTGGTATCTTCTTTTCAGAAATTTGCTGATATGTTCTTCGTTCCAGAGGTTATGTCGCTCAATTGTCTCTGTGGAGATTGGTGCGGCTCTTCTGACGCGGCAGCATGGGGCTGTTGGGGCGGCTCGTCGTCGTAGCCAGACCCCTGGCGTCAAAGGGATCCAGGTTGAGCCTGGGCGAGTCCGTTATGCGCGGCGTGGAGATAGGCGTGAGGAAGGGCACAATGGCTGGCTTCTCGAAGCTGGCGATGTGCACCGGGGGCGGGCGGTGGAGGCTGCGCTCGGGAACGCTGTAGAGGTATGTTGCCAGGAGCACGAGTAGTGTTCCGATGAGGAACTGCGCACAAAGGCCGTCAGCAAGCATTCACACCACCATGGTGCGCGAAGTAGGGGAACCAACCGTCATCGTCACTGTAAACTCAAACATCCACATGCTGACCACAAAACTAACGACGATGCTGATGCTCGTTGCGAAGTTCTTGACAATGTTGTCGGCATCGCGGATCACCAGGCTGGCGATCAGCCCGCCCGCGGCCTGCAGCACAATCGCCGCCCAGACGATCCAGTTATAGCCTTCGAAGAAGCCGTGTTCACGGATGCCGCTGCCATCCTGCCACAACACGCCGCCGAAGAAGGCGGCAATGATGGAGTAGAAGCTGAGCTGTATGTTGCGGACCCAGACGCTCGCCTGCGTGGGGCTTTCCTTGAGGAGCTTCTCAAAGTACACGCCCGCCAGGCCGGACACGATGGCGGCGATGATGGCGGCTGTCACTCCGACCGAATAGTTCATGATGGGGTCGGAAGGCGGCAGGTCGTTGGCGATGCCCTCGTACGTGGCGGATCGCTTCGTCAGGTGGGAGTCAGGGGTCGAGAGGTCGGCTGCCGCCGCCTGGCCAAGCTCGTGCTTGCCTCGGGGGAAGTAGTGGTCGGGAATGCCGTGCAGCAAGAGAGAGTTGACGGTCGTCGCGGACGAGGGGAGGGAAACGATAGAGACGCCAAAGGTGAGGACGATGAGGGAGATCCAGCGCTTCACACCGAGGTGTCGCCGGAGGAGGACGACGCTGAAGATGGCGGTAGTGAGGATCTGTCAAGCATGAGCTCTCAGCAACGGCGCAGCGGTTCGATCTCAAGGAAACGAGCCAACATGTCCCGCTTACCTTGACTTGATATAGCACCTGGAAATGCACGGGATCCAGCTCCCCGAGGGCCGTGTACTGCAGCAGGTTCTGGAGCGTGTAAAACGCCGCCGGCAGCGCCAGCTTCCACCCGTCGCCGGAGAAGACGGCGTTGTATATTTGCTCAAAGAGCGTCGTGGCGGGCGTGCTGGGCGCCAGCGTCTTGGACGTCTCGTAGATGGCCAGCGTCAGCGAGACGGCGAGCTTGATGACCTCGTTGAGGAGGACCGCCGTCGAGGTGAAGTAGCGGTGGTCGCCAGACGGGGGCATCATGCGCGAGTAGTGCATGATCTGGCCAAGGTCAGTCACGTTTCCAGTCGACTTCGAGGATAGGGATGCCGGCGTACCAGTATGAGGGCCGAATTCTGGAACGTCAGCTAAAGAGAAGGTCAGGTCAGCACCGTACTATCCATCGTGGCATCCACCATCGCAGAACAGAGAAGCCATACCGTAATGAACGACAGGTTCCTCCCAAAGCTGCTTCCTCTATCCGCGCCACCGCCCCTCCGCCCGGCTGTCTCGAGTATCGCCATGGTCGTCGTCGCCCAGTCGCCGGTGCCCGTTCAATGCGACAACACGGTTCGATGGCCGCGCGCGGTGGCAGCAAAGCAGCGTCGGGCACCAAGACCGCAGCTGTCCTTCGATGGGTCTTCCCCCCTGAGCCTGCTGACTCCTGAGCTTGGCGATGGACACTCGGCCCGGGATCGGGATTGCGATCGTGGAGTGGAAGCGGAGACAGCCGAAGCCCAGTGAAACAAACCAAGCGCAAACAAAGACAACAAGAGACCAGATGCCAAAGGCTCGAGTGCTTTGTAGGAGGACAAACGAAAAGTAACGGAGCCGTGGGAGAAAAGTGACGTCGGGAGCGAACGTGCGTTTTGCGCAAGGGAGCCTGGCTCAGCTCCGGATGATGCTCCGGTACAAGGTTGCAAACAAGCTGCTGCGGTCCAGGTCGGTGGAGGCGTGGGGCCAGGGGCCTCCGGCGGCCCAATCTCAGCGAGCCGCGCCCTGTCAGGCGGGAGGATCGCCTGGGTCAGCGCCTGGCACTCCCCGGATGAGGCCCCTGGCTAGCGGCAATTGGCCAGGACAGCCCTGTGCCGAAGCATCATCGTCATCGCCTTACGACGACGTCGCCGGTTTCTTTTGTTCCGAGCGTTGCAGCGGTGCCTTGGCTGCGAGATCTACCCCTGCCTGCGCGTCGTGGTTTGTAAATGATCGTCATTAGCCATGCCACAACCACTTCTCTCCATTTAGCCTCTTTCAATCCATGTCCGTCGTGCCTGGCTATCGGTCGCGGGTGTGTATCAAGCCCAGCTCTGCGACATCGTCCCGTCTGCCACCTCCTGTCTGTCTTTCCCCAAGCGCCTTTTGCCAGAACTCCTCGACAACGTAATTATGTCCCTAATTCACGTGGTGATTCGTGTGCCTTGTTAGACCATGCCCGATCGGCTTACGTGAGTTTCTTCACAAACCTTCTCGACCCGCCTCTCGGCTATGACCGTCCAACGTTAATCGTTTGACGCGCCAGTTCAGCCCTCTCGGTATGGGCGCCCGCGGCTAGACAAATTCGCGCGGTATCACGAAGGCGATCCCATCCCGTGAGGAGCTGCTTGCTATCGGGAACCGTCTCGATATCTATGCAGTGTTCCGCAACGCGTGTGACTGGAAAGGCATCGCGGATATGTCAGCAGCCGTCGCTGCCGTGGACACAAGCAGTATGAGTTTCCCGTCCTCTCCGTGCCGCTGTGCGGTTGTTCCCTCTGCTGGCTGCCGCTCTACGTTGCAAACACCCAACAGACTCAGCACGGCCGCCACCGTCAGGTCGGAGCTCGAAAATCTGTACGTCGGCATCCCCTGCTTCTGTGACGCCTACTTCCGTCGCCTGCCAGACATCGCAATGGCCGCCAACGCCGCCTTCGGCAGGTGCAAGAGTTGATTGGCAGATGACATGCCGGCAACCGGAGGACCTCACGGCAAACAGATCCCTGATTGCCTCAGTCACGAGACACGGCAGGAGGCCGTTACATTCACTTCGATAGTTATAAGTATATAAGAAAGGTCTTTGACCAACTTAGTTGGATAAATCAAGCTTGCTCTTTCATCAACTGCAAGGAGGGAGACGATTTGCTCTTCGGCTACCCCTTCCTCCCGTCGCTGCTGAAGAACGGATCGTCTTCCTCCTTGCAGTTGATGATAAAACAAGGCGCTCCGGCTGGCCGTCTCGAACGATGTCAACGTATCGCTCGCCGTCTCCGGTGGACGCGGCGACGATGGTAAGATCAACCCCAACCCCACTTCGTCTACGCGAATGAAGGCGAGCATCGTGTTGACAAACTCCAGCCCTCCTTCCTCCTCGTTGATATTGAACGCCTCGGACGCGATCCCTCCGAGACGGTTGAACGCCTATATCCCCATGCTACAGCCACAGAGGGTTCCTGGCGCATCTTGCGAGGTCAAGGGCGGCAGGTATCGCCACTTTGATACCGTACTTGGCCAGTTCTTCGAAGGCACCGAAGTCCTTGATCAGTCTGAGAACCCGGGCGCGAGCCGTTGTCAGGCCTATGAAATCTCTACTGGTCGACGCCAGTTCTAGGCGCCGCCAGACGTTCCCGGAAATCACTACGGGCGGTCGCTTCTCTGACCTGCCAGTTCCGAGGTTGGTGGCCAAGACATTCTTGGCCTTGATAAACATCTGGCTCGACGCCTTGTCGATGAACGACATGACCCTCGCCCTGGTGTCACCAGTGGTGAACTTCGCGCGATGCTACCACCACGAGACCGTCCGCAGTAGCGCCAAGTGACGGTTCAGCAGATTGGGGCGTTGTCGGTCGCGACGGCGGCTGAGCAGAGATTGTTGAAGGCGTGGGAACTTGGGCATCGTTGGCCTTGGAAGGTTGGCTGTCCCCACGAGAAGCCACCATCTCGTCGGGGGGACATATCTTTCCGAGGCCTGGATACAAGTGCCCTCTCTGGGTCATTGCCTCCTCCCAGACCTGTGCAATCAAGATCAGAATCCTTCGATGCCGCAGTCTTGCATGCGATCTCGAATGGCCCTTTTCACAGTTGCAAAGCGCTATTGGCAGCGAGAAACTTTTTTGTCCATTTGCGGGAGGATGGAGCGGATCAACCCCCTGGGTAAAGGGAAAGAGCCCACGGTATCACTGTGGCAGCCAAGATTTACCGCCTCAATGGATCGGGATATACTGGATCTGGAAGTGCAGGATGACCCTTGCATGGTACGACTGGTATGGCATTTCTGTTGCAAAGAGTTGAGGCTAACTTGAGCCAGGCGTTCCGAGCCACGACGAGCTGCTACTATGAGAAGTATACAAAGAGCAGCCCGCCTTCATCGTGCTGCGCCGTCGATGGCCGGCAGATTCCCTGAAAATCGCCAAGGAGCTGTTGGACGACGAGGGTGCCCTGCGTCCTTTGCGGCCTGGCATACCAAAATGTTCCTTCAGTTCAAGAACGCTACGGACGTCACGACTTATCAAGGCGTATCCAAAGACTTCCCCAGAACTCATCATCCCCCGAATATGCTTCAGTGTCGAAGCCAAATGAAGCTTCATGATGATCGCACATTATCGCAATCAAGACGCGGAGCGTTGACGACAAATCCGGGTTCAAGAGACCGTCAGTATCGTCGGTGCGCCATTTAATCTCATAATTATACGGGTGCGTTTGACTTGATAGTGTATTATCAGCCAAGCCCTCCCGTAGAATTTCAGAAGCAACTTGTGCTTCTGGAGATTGGTTCTCAGTTCTGATTCGGTCCAACACCCAACCAAAGCGTTCCTTCAGCTCAAGAACGGTGTGGACGTTCCACGACCGATCAAGGCGTATAAAGAGAGTTTCCTAGAACGTATCGTCCCCCGAATACGCTTCAGTGTCGAGGCCAAATGAAGCTTCAAGATGATCGCGGTCATATATACGGCCTGCTCGGCGCAGTACCTTTACTGATACCCATGGTCCTTTCGGAGACACCTGGCCGTGAGAGGTTTCGAAATGCTCAATTCCATGGAGATGGCCTATGGTTTCGCCCAGCACTTGTTGTTCGGAGTTTTGGAGTACGAGCCTTCTCTCTTCCACCGTCGTCATTGTCGTAAGACCAGCGACAGGGGATTGGCTCATTCTGCCGCATGATCAAAATCAAGACGCGGAGCGTTGACGACCGATGCTGCGCCATTTCGCAAGGCGATTGTTGCTGGCCGCCAACCTTGAGAATAGGGCACGGCTTCTGCATCTTATGCGTAGCTGTAAAGGCTAGCATCTCATGTCCTAAAGCCATTGCCTCATATCGGCTCTCTTCCGACGGCCATTGGTATAATTCTTCAGAGCTTCCCTCCGGTCCGTCTGTTTCTTCACTAGAAAACTCGTCTTCTGTTTGACCATCTTCGTTACTGGAGAGGTCCAAGGAAGCCGATTCCTGTGATTTGGGCTGCTTAGGCGGCATTTGCTTCGATGAATTGTATGTCCACTGTGGCAGGGGCTCAGAGCCGACGGCGCCAGCCCCCATAAGCCTCGTCATCTCCCGAGGGACCAGCCCGACCAACCTGCGCAGGAGATGCCAGAGGTTCATGAGCACCAGGTGCTGCTGGCCGGCGTGCCGTTCCTCGGGCCCCGATGGATCTCGCGGGTATGCTGCCGCTAGTCGCGCAATGCCCGGCATCCTGCTGCCCGAGCTTATCGAGGATTTAACTCCCCTTTTGACAAACGCAAGGAGGGTCTCCCACGAGAGCATCGAAGCGAGGGTGCAATTCATAGGGCCAACAAGGGGGCCGTCTTCGGCGACGAGCGCCTCTGTCTCAATGGGGGACAGGCCGTCCGGTGCGTCCTCGGTGACGAGCACCCATTCCGTCGCCTCGATGATGCTACCAGCCGTCGAGGTCGGACCCCTGCGTCTCTTGTCGTTTGGCGAAGTCAGGTCGTCGCCGGTGGCGACCTTTCTCTTCTGCGGCGTTAACGTCGTCGCAGAGGCGCAGGATGTGGAGGGGGTTGCAGGAGGCGAGACGAAGTGGCCTGAGCCCGAGGCCATTGTTTTGCCGCGAGCGAGAGCGAAGGCGCCGGCGAAGCGCCAGGTGTTGTGGTCAACGGCGGAAGGCTTCTCAGGAAGCCAGGGCAGTGGATGTTTGAAGAGCTCAACATGCAGAGTGAGAGTGAGAAGGGTGCCTGTGGTCACCAGGGCGGCGGCCACGCGCATGCAAGGAGGCTCGGGCTTTGTCACGCCGTCTTCCAAACTCTACGGGCTGCCAAGCAGCTCTAATCCGCGTCCGCCTTGTCCCCCGCAACTTTTTCCTCAGCCAGAAACCGCTTTTCGTTCTCAGATGCCATCTCCTCGGCCGAGCTCGATGAATGCCGTCGCTTCCGGATAGCTTGATCAAATTTGACACCGTCTTCCGATTGTCTGGTGTGCTGTAGCGCCTCCGCCTCCACAAGGAAGAGGCGTAACTCAAGCAGCTGAACCAACAGTTGAATCTGCTGCTGGCCCTTGTAGAGTCGATCGGGCGCAAAATCGCTCAGATGAAGCGTCAATCGGTCTCCTTCCTGCGGAAGCGAGTCGTCGCTTGCTCGGAACGCCTGGTCCACGTCAGCCTCAACTCTTGGTAGCAGAATGCCTTACCAGTCATACCATGCAAGGGCCATAGCTGAACGCGGAGCAGACACTACTGCACTTCTCTACAGGCTACTTCTTCAGGAGGGCACGACAAGATTATCAAGATGTTTCTAGAGGGTCAGTACACACACAGTCGTAGGCTATAGGGACTATATCAGCCTTTTCACGGTCAGACTTCTGCAAGACACGCCTACCTATTCTGCACGACTGAAAAGGGTGTTAATGACAACGGCAGTACGGCTTCCTTCTTCGACCCTGGTATTCAATCATGACGGTTGAGAGCACGAATCTAGAAGCTCAACAGCAATTATGCAAATGAGATGATGAATAATGGCCAGAAGCGGAGGATCGTACAGAAGTTGCATCATAAAGAGCCGGGCGAGGATGATGTTGGCGAAGTGGCAGAGTGCCCTGGCAAAAGTTCTGCAAGTGTTATATAGCGTACGTCACGGAAGGGGTTCGAACGGTACGAAGACTTTCGATTAGAGCGGCATTCGTTTATTCATCAAGACAGAAATATCAGAGTTTCCGAGGTAAGGAGCCAGCAGGAACGCACAACTATGTATTGCTAGGCGAGCTTCCGCTGCCACCTCCTATCCGTGCTTGCTCGTGCGCGCTCGACAACGTAATTATGTGCCTAATTCACGAGGATTCGTGCGCCTCGTTAAATTGTCCCCGGTCCGTTTGCGAGAGTTCCTACACAAACCTTCTAGATTAGAGATAAATCACCTTCAGCTACAGCTTACTATCGAAAGAATGATCCCAATTTCACCTAAAGCTTTCCCTAATACTATGGCTAAAACTATAGAGCGTAAATGTAAATCTGTTAAGCTTTCAAATATCCAAACTAATAAAGTATTAGACTTTCCTACTTTTACTAAAGCTATGGGATTTGTGAATTAAATGCAAGGCCACCTCTCGTCTATGAACCTCCAATATTGATCATTCAACGCGTCCGGCCCTCCCTACACGCGCAACCGCGCCTGGGTATCTTCGCGGCATTACGATGACGACCCCATCGTGGGACGAGGTGATCGCGAGCAACCCCATCGGGGACGGCCTTGACGATATTCGTGTAGAGTTCCTCCTGGCTTGTGAGCGGACAGGCAACGCGGATACGTCTGCAGCCATCGCTGCTATGAACACGCGCAGTACGTGTTTCCCGATCTCTCCGTACCGCTGACCCCTTTGCTGACTGCCGCTGTAGCCCTGCGACGGCATACAATGAACCTCCTCGAAGCGCTCAGGTATCTTCCCGCTGCTGACGAGCTACCGTCAGCGAGGGGCGCCACCCGCCTCGGTGACGACATCAGAAATCTCTTAAAAGGAATATTCTGGGGGCATATCGGCCTGGACCCTGTCAAGCCTCTCCTCCGAGCGGCGTACGCCTCCGAGCCTGTGGACGAGAACATCTGGCGCCTCGCGGCTTCCGCCGTCCCCGAGCGATACATCGAAATCAATCGAGACGGCCAGACGGAGCGTCTCTTTATCATCAAGGAGGTCGCGAGTTGCGATTCCTCTGGCCTTCGGAAGACGAGATGCTGGAAGGCTTACCGCGAATCGGACCCCCAGAGGACGCCGATCGTCATCAAGGACTCGTGGCAGGAGAGGTACACTGGCCGAGACGGTGAGGGTGAGATGCTTCAATGGGCGACCAGCAGTGGGGTGGTGAACGTCGCGCGATACTACCACCATGAGACCGTTCGCAGCAGCTGCTCGGATCGACGGTTTAGAGACGCCGACGCCCGTTCTCCGCCGCCGAGCAAGCGGACTTGCCTAGAATCTCCGTCATCTCTGTCATCTCCATCTCCCACTCCAACTCCTGGTTACCCCGTCACTCCGCCTGCGGCGCCGGCCGGCAACCCCGACCTGGAGCTCCGACGCGTGGTTCTCCTCGACTACGGGAAGCCAATCTACATGGCGAGCTCCCCAGCGGCTCTCCTCGCCGCGTTCGAGGCCTGCATAAATGGTCACGAGTCCTTGTACCAGGTCGAAATCCTTCACCGGGACATCTCTATTAACAATCTTATGATCGGCGACGGCAACCCGTGGGACGCGTTCCTGATCGACCTAGACCACGCTGTCTACGTACTAGACTACGAGCATCGACGAAGGGGGCGGATCGGTACCAGGCCCTTCGTGTCGATCGGGGTGCTCAATGGCGAGGCACATACCGCCATGCACGACCTCGAGTCGTTCTTCTGGGTGCTCTTCTGGATCTGCGCCCACTACGAAGCGCGAGGTAGCTGCGTCGCCAAGTCGCCGCTAGAGGCGTGGGACCACTGTGACGACAACGAGTTAGCCATGATGAAGACGGGGATGGTTAAAAACGAGGAAAGCTTCCTGTCGACAATGGAAAGATGTTTCACTTCCTACTATCAGTCTTTAGCCCCATGCGTCAACAGGTTGCGGAGGGTGGTGTTTCCGGATGGCGATCCCCAGGAGGACGTGGACCTTGGTCTCTATTCCTCCATGAGGGATATCCTCAACGATGCCCGGAGTGAACTGCTTAGTTCGGGGGGTTCAGAAGACACGGAAGCGACTCATAAATCAGACCTAACCTGGGAACTGCTTAGTCCGAGTGATTCAGAAGACACGGAAGCGACTCATAAAGCAGACCTAACCAGTAACGAGCAGGGCAAGTAGCGAGCATGGTGCAAAATGAAACATATATTTTTCGGATCCCGTCTATCCCTGCCGGTGGCGCAGTAAATCTAGGCCAACCCAAAATCTCAACTGTCCATGTCCACGATGCATCAACACGGCGCTCGACTGAGGCTCCAAACTCCCAGCGCTCCTTGATCGTCCGATTCATCGATCGTGCTTGTACACCGCTTTCCAGGACTCGACGCGAGCACCTCGTCGATCAATCGACCACGACAGGCTTGAGGCCGGACTGGCCAAAGACAAAGTTCCGGTCGTCGATGACCGTGTTTCCGGATATGAGGCTGGGGATGCCGCCCTGTCTCTTAAAGTCGCGAGAGAGCAGCTCCCACCCGGCGAGCATCTCGGCGATGGCGTCGCTCAGCGGCCGCGGCACGGGCTTCTGGGTCTCATTGGAGGTTGCCATGGCGAGCATGCCGGCGTGGAGGTCTCTAGCGGTGTGAATGAGTTTTAGCTGTGGCTTCGGCGTCGTGTCTGGCAGGCTTGGTCGTCCCCTGGCGTACCCGTTTTTCTCTCGCCTTCGGAAGTGAAAGACGCTCTTTTGTGGCAAGAACATGCTGGCGCTGAGCGTCGGCGTTGACATGTCCTGCGGGCCACGGTGGTAGAAGTCGCCGGCCTCGTCCAGGTGCTCAAACAGCGCCTGGTGGCCCCGACTACGGAAGAATGCCAAAGATCCGATTTCCAATTGTTGTGGCGAAAGACTACTCTTGAAGATGCCCCCAAGCCAGGACGCGAACGCCTCTGCCGAGGAGCTCACCTCATTTTGGTCTTCATCTTCAATTTCGCCTTGCTTTCCAGCGTCGGCCGAACTGCCGATCATGCCTCGACCACCAGCAGAACCCATGCGTCTCGCTGGCTCAAACACGTACTTCTCTTCCGTCTCATCCCCTGCTTCAGGGTTAGAGTCAACAGCAGTGACTAAGCCTTCGCTTGACGAATCAATCAGCCAGGAGATATCCGCTTCCGCATGCAGCAACTCTGAGTTCATTTCGATGAAGCCCTTGACATGCTGCGAGAGGGTGTACATATGGGATTCGTCAACGGCAGCCTTGTTCGAGCCATACGCAATGCCGTAGTCTCGCATGACTCTGAAGACGTCGAAGTCGATGTCATGGGTGAACTGCGTCTGTTTAATCCAGAGGCGTTAGTCCCCCTTTTGCAAGCCTGGAGAGGAGATATTCGTAGGACACAGCTTACTCCTGGTTCGATTCTCCAGAACCAGTCGTAGGCTTTCAGCCTGTTTTCCTGCGCAAAGGGACCGGATTGCCATCGGCGGATCTGACCGAGAAGCGCTGCTGCCTCGTCCGAGCGGTAATCGACGACGTCAGCGTCTTCTCGATGGGCATTTTTCGCCTGCTGCAGTTGCACAGATGAATGCCGAGTCCCCTCAGGCACGTTCCAGTTGGCGTCACGGACGACCTCGTAGATGCAGGTCGCGTTTGTAGCATTCGAGGTCAGACGTCGGAACGTATCGCTCAGTGGTTTGGTGCTGAAGAAAACCCAGTCGTATCGGTAACGTGAGTTGAAAGTGTCTTCAAGTTGATGGATCGAGGAGAGGATGGGTCGCAGGTCGTCTTCGTGGGTCAGAGAAACGAGGACTGCGCGAGGAGCGTGATCAGTGGCAGCTGCCGAGACAGCGACGCCGTTGACGAACGGCGACAGGTGAATCCAAACGGCGATGCACGCCCAGGCAAAGAGCCGGATACTGAATCCAACGGCGCGGTCGTGATCCGGGCTCGTCATCCTGATTCCCACTGGGTCACGAGATCAAGGGCGCCAGAGTTCGGATGTCGCGACCAGGGGCAAACGAGAAGAAAGGAGCGACGAGGAAACGAAGGGAATGGGCGAATTAAACGAGGTAACAGAGGTTGTTGGCGTAAATCAACGCGAGATAGGAAGAAAGGCAAAATCGACAAACTGCTCTGAAGATGCTGCACTCGGGTTGAGTAGACGTCGAAAGGTGGGGAGTAAGAAGAAGAGAGGAGAAGAGGAGAGCAGAAAGGGGAGAGAGAGATGCCTCAATGAATGCATTGGTGCAGAGGAGAGGCCCAGGGTCGACGGCAGCTGCGAGCAGAGCGCGAGACCTCGCCGTCGCGACCAGCTGCCCAGGCACCTCAGGCTGAGGAATTCAGTCAACCACCGTTCGACCACCCAGAAAGCTTTCCCGAATGCTATGATATGCTGAGCAAACGAAGTGGCCTTTGCTATGAAAGATTCCTTCGTATCTGGAGCTATCTCCTCCGGAGTCGCTGCCATGATGCGTCTTGATGCAACCATGACTATGATCAGGGACAGACGAAAAGACGATGGCTAATTCAGAAGCATTGGCAGATCCATGTGTTCCAGTCGAAAGCTTCCATCTCATTCATTGTTGAGCTCTCCCTTAGCATTCATTCATTCACTGCCCCAGTTGTTGGAGCACGCTGGGTCGCAAACACCATGTCCATCTACCATAAATATTCACCCCGGGGGGGGCATCGTTATTCTGGACAATGATATAGTAAGCTAGGTACTTGATATACTGCCAGAATAAATTTATCGAGCAGGTATTGTTTACCTCGGCCATTGGTGTCGCTAGCATGCGAAGGAGAAACTCCTCGCATTCAGGCCTTCTTCTTAGCCCCATTGTCCACTGGGAGGTTATATCAACAGCTGCGTCCGTTGCAGGATGATAATTCGCTCAGAATACGGCTCTTATATCATGCACAGTTCTGTCGCTTCCTCACAGCTCCAAGCACGAATCCTAAAGCCCTACGCCAGGGTCGCCGGCCGTAGCAACCAGCACCAATCCCAAACGCCAGAAAACCTCCGATCCCAACCACAAGCAAAGCCATTCACGCCTTCTCGTCTAGACACAATGTACAGGCACAGCACGCTCTGCCGCCAAAGAAGTTGTCGGAAACAAATAAGAGCCAGGACGAGACGTAGCAGAATCATTTCTACGCCTCCACGTCCATGGACTCTACATCGACAGATCCATCGTCGAAGCTCAGGTCAAGCACCCTGGCGTACTGGGAGGTCAATCGCTGCAGTTCGCGGTATTTGCCTGTGCAAGCGTTAGTAGTCGAGTTCCTCATAATATCGGAATGGGCCGAGCAGCAACGCACCTAGAATCAGAACCACGCCTTTGAGCAGCTCCTTGCGATCCCACCCGCAGATGCCATCCCCCTTGCCGTACCAGCCTCGGCCGTCATCGCCGTCGCTTGCCGTGTCCAGCAGAATGCCGCCCATCAAGCTGTTCAGCAGCTCCTCTACCTTGTTCTTGGCGCCCTCTGCGCCGAGCCGCTTCGCGTACATGAAGAGGTACAGTCGGAACTCTTCCTTTGCTCCTAGTTGCAATGCGCCCGCAATGCGGTTTTCCAAGTGTGCGATGCTGACGGTGCTTTCAAGGTCCTCGGCCTCCTTTCGTTGGATTACCGTCTTGATGATGCGTTGCAACGCGTAGGCACGCCCCTTGAGCAGGAACTCGTTGGTTGTGTGGCGCTCAAGGAACGGGATTATGCCAGACGACACAGTTGCACCGGAAGAGGTCCTATCCTTACCGTCTGCCGGGCCGACGGCCGTAGACTGCAGCGCCGAGATGGATGAGTCGTTCGAGTTCCAGTACTGAGAGCCAACGGCCCACCAAGCCTCGCTCAGCCGCTGCCAAGTAAACATCTCTCGAGCGTAGTAGAATCCGTCGCCGTTGGTGAGGGTCACAATGATGTGTCCAGTCGAGTTGAGGTGCGCAGAAGTGACCCCCGGGCCCGACGCAACAGAATGTTGGTTGAACGACGTCGTGGCAATATCCAGTATCGGGCCGAGCGAGACCGGCGGGTGAGGAGAAGACTGCGTCCTCAGGTCCCAAACATGAACTAGACCTACCGCCGTGATGCAGAGCAGCCAGTGATCGCGGCACTCGAGAATGACCGGCTGAGACTCCAGGATCATGGGGTTGAGCAAACGCCTGCCAGCCGGGCTCCAGACGTGTACGGACCCGTCTTCGCACGCCACAGCCCAAAAGTTCTTGTTGGCGGTTATCAGAATGACGGCTCTAGGCAAAAATTCATGCCACACGAGAGCTCCTCTCTTAGTGACCAAAACGTGCGAGGGGTCTCGTGGGTTGGCATCGTTCTTCGCCTCCATAATAATATTCTCCGGGGTTTTTGAAGCATCGTCGAGGGAGCTTTCTGTCTGCAGGATCCCCCGTTCAAGGGGCCTGAGGATGTGTGATCTGATCTTCGGGACCGCAAGTCGAACTTGCGCGAACGAGATCGCAGGGTTGAGGACGGCGGGCCGGAGAAACTCGGGCGTTGGGACGACTCCATGCTGCACAGGGTTGAGTGCCGCGGGCTCGACACCATCGGGACCGTTAGTCAAGATGGGTAGCGGCCCTGTCGCTGTGCGTTTCGACACCGGCTCCTCCTCATCCTCGGCCTCGCCCAGAGCAGACTTCCTCTTGTTGCCCAACAGCATAGAAGCGATGCCGCCCTTGGGCAGCCCATCAAAGGGCTTCGTCAGGTCCAGTATCGCTTGGGGGATGTCGTTTTGCGTTGTCTTGGCGGCAGTCGTCGAGCCCACGAGCTGTGTCTGAGGCAGAGACGACTGCCCAGTTCCAGACGAAGATACGAGCAGAGGAGCGACTCGCTTCTTGCCGTCCTTCCCAACCGTGACCCGAGACTTGAGCTCCTTGACACGCTCGGCAGCCTTGTCCGAGCTCTCCTCCGCTGGCTTCTCTGCTTCTTCCGCATCGCCATTTGTTGCGGCTTGAGGCTTGGCCGATGGAGTGCCAGATTTGGTGCCGTTCGTTGCCGGTGTGGACTCTTTGGTATCAGACTGGAAATCGCCCATCAGAGCGCCCATCCTCGACTCCACCGCCCTCGACTCACCCGCCTTGCTGGTCGTCTCGAGCATCAAACTGTCGACGTCCTCGGCAATGCCCATCCCCTTTCGAGACGCGCCATATTTCTGTAACGCCTTTGCGTTCTCCTCGGTCTGAGCAACCCAGCCCAGCTCCCCCTCGTCAAACTTGGCCACAACAATGCCACCATCCAGGCTGGAGGCAAAGAGTGTTTGGCCGTCAGGTGTCCAAGCCAGATCCGATATCGACTTTCCGGTCAAGTCTTGTAAAATGACAACCGGGCGTGATGTGTTGGTATTCCAGATGCTGAGCGTCTTGTCCTGGCCGGCGGAGGCGATGACAGTCACCAGCTGTCCGCCACCCTGGCCATTCGCAGTCCCATTCTGCTCTGGCTTGACCGTATGGAACAGTCTCGGCGAGAACATGCAGACCTCCGTCGGGGCCTCGTGCCCGATCAAATTGATTTCCGAGTCCCACCGGGTACGCTCGATGATAGCGACGGAGCTAACGGGACCGTTGACAGCGTTCGCAGCGGCGATGTGGTTTCCGTCCGGGGACCAAGAGCACCGTCGGAAGTAGGTCGTAAGAGGCGAGCTCTTGAATGGGGAGCTGATTGTCGTCTCAAGCACAAAGTTATTAATCATGTCGTGTTGCGTCGCATTCGGGGCGGGGGGCGTGAATCGGAAAATCTTAATGGTGCGATCGTCGCTCGCCGTCGCGAAGAATTTGTTGGCCGGATCGAAAGTAATGCCCTTGACATGGCTCTGGTGCGCAGGGATCGCCTTGAGCTTCTCAAACGTGTGGCCTGACCAAACGACGACCTTAGAGTCGAGACCAACTGACACGAGCAGGGACGAGTCGTAGGACCAAGCCAAGTCCTGGACGTCGTTTTCGTGCCCGATCAGGCGTTTGTACGTCTTCCAGTTCTCGACCGGCGGCGGCTCGTTGGTGCCAAAGGTGGCCGTGGGGGCGCCCTTCTCAAGATGGTAGACGCAGATGAGCTTGTCGTCGGCGCCGCTGGCAAGGTAGCGGCCGTTAGGGGAGAAGCGCACGGAGTGGATGGTACCCAGGTGATGGCTCATGTGGCACAGCTGCCGCGGCTTCGAGTCGCTGGCATCGTTTGCGCCGTAGATGGCCTCGGTCGACCAGATGCGCACATGGCCATCGCCGCCCGCCGTCGCGAGGCGCTTCCCATCCGGCGAGACGTGGCAGCTGTAGACCTCGAAGTCCTTTTGCTCGCCGCTGTGGCTCAGCCACGAGGGCTTGATGATATGCATGCTCGAGGCTGGGGCCTCATGGGCTTGGGGAGCTGGTGATGATGGCTAGCGTCGTGTGCGGATGATGCGCGTTGAGGCGGTCGTTTTCGGTTGTCGGTCGAGCTGGCAGGGCAGACAGACGCGATGGGCGCGCCGCGTGCTGTCTCGAGCTCCACTCCTCTTTGCCAGCCAGGGCAGCCCGGATTCACTGCATGAAGCTGGGTTTAGCTGGGCTTAACGGTCTTGCGGGCGTTTGGGAGCTTCTTCGGGGCGTCCTGATTGGCTTTCCGGGACAACTTCGGCGTCGTCTCTCAGCTGCCATCACCATCCCTCGACCAGACGATACAGCTTGCTGGGCAGCGTCACCTAAGCTGGCTGCGCCCTCCTTGGCCTTGGCTATGTCTGCATACCGTCACTGCTCTCGCCGCCATTTTGTTTCTTGATATGAGCCTCTGACAACGCTCTATCTGCAGTCCCGGCTGTCCAACGTCCAACAATGCCGTACTATAGATGCGCAATCGAACCCTTTGTGCAACGGTGACACACAGGAACGCGATTTCTCCCCTCACGTTACCCGGGATACTATGATTCATAGGAGGCTGACAGGAACGACGGGTTCACCTGGCAACAGTACGAGGCCATGTTGTAGAAGAGCCTCACCCTTGCGGCAGCTGCCGGGACCCAGCCTCGTCAGCCGCTTTACACATCCAACGGTTGACCAGAGTGCTGTACCACCTTGCGTCTCTCGCAGGATCATTTTTCAGGTGAATTTCAATGTCCTCGGTCTCGAATCCCAGCCTTGTAGACCATCGGCACTAGGTACTTGAAAATGTGTGCCAGCCACTAGACAGCTTTGCTTGGAGCGGATGTCCTCAGCCTCATTGACAGAACAGGCAAACAGCGCTGTAACAGTTCTTTATCGTAGTGTTTCTTGTGTTTCTTTGCTGCCGCGTTCTAGTGTCCCTGGCGGCACTGCCACGTCTTTGAGGTACGCTGTTGTATCCGACCATTCAATGACAAAGACGACGAGGACTGGCTCCCTACTTTGTTGAATCCACAACTTCTAAAAGGCTTTCATGTTGAAGACATCCACTTGCAATCTCTTAGGCCTTATGGGCGTTGCAGCGGCTTCAACGAGCCCGAGGTGCAGGGTTGGGCCGCCAACTCTTTGAGTCCAAGCCCGCCATGATGCGTATGTGTGCAGTACTGACATTTTGATAATGATTGACGGCGTTGTATGAACCGCAACGTCTGAACAAATTTCTTCTTTCCCTAATTGACAAGACAAAGTGGAGGTCCGGCATTCACAGCGCGGCCTGTTCAGCGCTTGTACCATCCGTCTTTTGTCGGTCGTACATGGGATCGCAGAACTAGGCTTGCGAGAGTCTTTTTACCTCAATATTTGTTTCTTTATCACAGTAGCTGTTGAAATGTTATAAATCCACGATGCTGTCGCAGTGCTGTGGCTCTTAAACTCCAAAAGCCAGTACGCGGCAAAGTTCCAGCACGTCTCTGTTGCCACTTGATTCAGCACAAGCAAGTGCTCTTCAGGAACCTTTTCTGTTGTTCGTCAACTTGTATAGACGCCGAGAAAATGCAATTCTCACCCTGTCGGATAGGAATCGAGTTGGAGTTTATGGTGGCGACCTTGGAAGGTGAGAAGACGCCGGCAAATCACAAGGACAGTCGCTGGCCAGACTCTCCCAGTGGGTATCGAGGCACTGATAACGGTATTTATGGACACAAACTTTGCCAGAAGGCAGTATGTCGAGCGCTTGCTGGGTGTGGACTCCCTACAGCTCGCATAGCCGAAAGAGAAGCCCTCGACGACGATCCCGATTCGGTGGAGGACTCCCCATATGATTCCGTCAATATTGATAACGGTGCAAGACAGCTTCGTACGTGGAATCTACCAAATTCAGACGATGATAGCACGAGCGCCATAGACAGACAGCGTAAATGCTGGCACGTAACTCATGAGGCCACCGTCACCAGCGACATCGACGACGGTCCAATCAGGCCTCCCAAGGGCTACAGGTGGTACGCTGTCGAGATCAATAGCCCCATTATCTCAGACGAAGGAGAATTGAATGGCAAGCTGCCGACCCTTGATCGAGCTCTGAGAAGCATCCGGAATGACCTCAAGATCTGGCTCAATTCGGAATGCGGCTTTCACATCCATGTCAGCCCGATCGACAGAGAGTTGAATCTAGTCGACTCGAAGAGACTCTCCGCCATAGCCCTTCTACTCGAGACTTCCGTTTTATTCAAGCTTTGCCACCCATGCCGCGGAAAATCTGCCTATACCCGGGCGATCAGCACAGACTCCATGATGGTTGCGGCCTTAGCCACTGGCTCCGAACGTGAAGCCGACTTCGTAAAAGCCACTGAGCTCAACGACATCGTGGCCTTTCGGAACAGCAACAAAAGTGGCACATCGAGCTCTGAGCCCCAGCTGTTCAGGGCCCTTGATGCCATCTTCTCGACGCAGGATATGGTGAATCTCGCCGAGAAACTGCGGGCACCCAAGAGGGAAGGCTTCCCAGCGACGGATATCGATACACGCAAATGCGGTCTTGCTTTTTCGCAGTTCGGCACCGCAGAGTTCAGGTACCCGGAGGCTTCATTTGACATGGAATTTCTCTCCTTTTGGGTAGACTTGGTGCGGGCCATGTTCACCTGGGCGTCGGCGCCAGAGCCGATTTACCGCGCCAAACTTCGAGACCTGTACGCACTGGCTGCGGACAGTAGACAGATGGGCTGGATACACTGGATCGGTGCATTGGGACTGGAAGAGCACGCAGAATTTTGCAAGAAGCGGGTCAGTCGTTATGGTAGCGATTTGAAGGACTTGAACAAGGGAGGTATCTTGCCCAAGGTGGGCTAACCATTCAGCTCGGCACATTCGCTCTGGCGTCGGGAACGCCACCGTGTCCCCGCGTACATGTATTTGCATCCGCAAATTGAACACCTGGTTCGTATTTTCAGCCTGATGCCTTGGCATGTATCAATCATGGAATGCCTGAAGCAAGTCTGCGTTGTATTTGGGTAATACGGGACACCACGTATATGGTGTTGGTTCACTCGAAACGAACTCTCCCACTCAACCTCTCAGACTGTCGGCGAATCTCGCTAAAAATTCGCACAATTTTGTCCTTAGATAGTGAAAAAGGAGAAAGAAAGGATATTTCCATTAAAAATGTTGAAAGCACCTGGACCACCTGTAAAGAGACACTACGAGCATGATCAACCAGCGGAGTGCGGTGCAGTACAGGGTAGGCCACTGCTTGAGCCGGGATAATTTGCCTTCCGGCGCGTGGAGTCACGGCGGCATGGCAGTGGGGCAACTTGCAGGGACCTCAGGGCTGCTGTGGCCAATTATGACACGTGCTCTGCGACCCCTGCACTTCCGATCCTGCTCACGCTCATCATCGTCATTGTCATTCACCCCGGCCGCGAGAGTCATCGCAGCTCGCCACAGGCAACGTCCGAAGGCGCCTTTTCGTTGCTGCCTATTCTCGGTTGGGTTTTATTTTCCTTGCACAACTCATCTACTCATTTTCTAGACTGCGATCTCGACGCAACAGATTTCAAGGCTTTCAGTTCTTGATGGCATCTCTTAACCTTTGTGAACTGTCGCAGAACTCGTTCTGAGAAGTTGCGTTGCGATAGCTGGAAGAGGCATGCATCATACGACGGTTCTGTCGTAATCTTGACTGTGGACCGTCTGAGGGTTTCCCTCTCGACTTCCCGTCGACCAAGGTGGAACCAAACAGCCATGGATTCGGATACTGCGCAAGATCCCAGCGGCTCCGGAGAGAGCCGGGGTGCGCTGGTTGATAGGATGGTCGTTGCGGCCCACGAAGCGTCTGCTGCCGAAGATGCGTCCGAGAAACCGCAAGTGGTTGGCATGAGTGAAGACGACGCTCTGAGGAACCTGACAGGCACCGTTAGGGACCAGAACGACTTGGAACGAGACATTACACTCCAGGCCAATGCAGCGCTGATGGAAGCGGAGGACAAGAAGGATCAAAATCGAATCGCAAAGTTGGATTCGATGAAGCAACGGCTTCAGCTCCAGCTCGACAAGGAGAAGAAGAAGCTTGAACGGGTTTCGGGCAACCCGTATCAATCTCGAAACGTTCAAAAGGAGATTGCTAAACTTGAGGAGGAAATCCTGCAACTCAGCAATGACATCTCGGACTTTCAAGCACGCATGGACAAGCGTCACCAGGAGGATCCACTGGAGTCAGCGAATCTCTCCAAATCCAAGAGACTGCCCGGCGAGAGCAATCGCGAATTTCTGATACGAACCGGAAAGATCACCCCATTTGCCAAGATTGGCGGTGCTAGGCCGCCCGGACTCGAGGGTCAGCTAGCTGACACGATTCTGGATGCCGAGGAGGAGGCTGCGGCCCGGCAAATTGATAGAGATGCTGAAGGGCCAACGTCTCATCAGTTGCTGCGACGCCCCGGCTTTGCGGACGAGGTCGAAGCAGTTCCAGTCAAAGCTGAACCGACGGCTGTGGAGAGCGAGTTTTCTCTTCGCCCTCGGAAGAAAAGGCGAGTTGAAAAAGAGCGGAGTCCCTCGGCAGACTTTTTGCCTTCAGAATCATCTGATTCGGAGGCGCCTGATGCCGCTGTGTGGCAGCAAGGGACTGAAGAGGACTTGGTTCGGGAGGAGCGCCGTAAAAGCAGAGCCAAAGAGAGGGCGCGAGAGCAGGAAGTCGTCGACCTGAGTAAGATTGACGACGGCAACGTGGCGCATTACAAGAAGAGATTGAAGGACTGGGTCTCGCGGAGAAGTCGTGCCAGGCGGGCCCGACGACAGGCCAACGTCTCAGGCGATGCTGCCGCAGATAGCGACGATGACGAGGAGGAGTGGTTCAAGCCTTCGCCCGACTATGCCGACCATTATTTTGACGATGACCTGAAGCTCCCAGGTGACATCCATCCCTCCTTATTTGGATATCAAAAGACCGGGGTCCAATGGTTGGCTGAACTGTACAAACAGAGTGTCGGGGGCATCATAGGCGACGAGATGGGACTGGGCAAAACCGTGCAGCTGATTGCATTCATTGCCGCCCTTCATTGCAGCAAGAAGCTGAAGCGTCCGGTCATTGTCGTCGCCCCCGCTACATTGTTGCGCCAATGGGTAAGCGAGTTTCATCGATGGTGGCCGCCTCTGCGCGTCGCCATTTTGCACTCGTCTGGCAGCGGTATGATGAACACCAGGCTAGAGGACGAGTATGATGTCGAGCACTATCGTCCCGTTGCGACCAAGTCTCAGAGCGCCGCGAGGCGAATCGTCAGAGGAGTTGTTGAGAATGGCCACGTCCTCGTGACAACTTACACGGGTCTACAAACATACGCTGAAGAGCTGCTGGGGGTGGACTGGGAATACGCTGTCCTGGATGAAGGCCACAAGATCAGAAACCCCAACGCCGAAATCACAGTGACGTGCAAGGAGCTCAACACGCCGAACCGTGTCATACTGTCCGGAACCCCAGTCCAGAATAACCTGACCGAGTTGTGGTCACTTTTCGACTTTATTTACCCCATGCGCCTAGGAACGCTCGTCAACTTCCGAACGCAATTCGAGATTCCAATCCGACAGGGCGGTTACGCAAATGCCTCAAACCTTCAGGTTATGACGGCTGAGAAATGCGCCGAGGCGTTGAAGGAGACCATTAGCGAGTACTTGCTTCAGCGTCTCAAGGTGGACGTGGCTGCGGATCTCCCCGAGAAGACGGAGCAGGTGCTTTTCTGTAAACTGACGGATGGGCAACGAGACGCCTATGAGACATTCCTTAAGTCGGATGAAGTCTCAGCCATCTTGAACAGAAGACGTCAGTCTTTATACGGCATCGACATCCTGCGCAAGATTTGCAACCACCCTGATCTCCTCGACAAAAGTCTTCCACACAAGGCAGGCTACGACTGGGGGAGGCCCAAGCTCTCTGCCAAGCTGCAGCTGACCAAAGACTTGCTGCAAAAGGTCATGATTCCAAATGGCCACAAGACGCTTCTTTTCTCGCAAGGCAAGCTGATGTTGGACATCATTGAGAAGTGTATTAGGGATTGTGGTATTACGCACGTGCGAATGGATGGCGGAACGCCGGTCGACCAGAGACAGCCGATGATTGACAGATTCAACACCGACCCGCACATCCACGTCTTTCTCATGACGACGCGGACGGGTGGATTGGGAACCAATCTCACAGGTGCAGATCGCATCATCATTTTTGACCCCGACTGGAATCCATCCACAGACCTGCAGGCTCGCGAGCGTGCGTGGAGATTGGGGCAGAACAAACCGGTCAAAATCTACCGCCTCATGACCGAGGGCACGATCGAGGAGAAGATCTACCATCGGCAGATTTTCAAGCAATTCATGACCAATAAGGTCTTGAAGGATCCAAAGCAGCGCAGCTCGTATGACTTGTCTGACCTGTACGATCTCTTCAGTTACAGTCCAGGGGAAGACGCAGCTCTCCAGCGAAGCGAAGTTTTCAAAGGTGCAGAGGTCGACTTAGCCAGTTCGAATGATGGTCGCTCCAATTTACAGCCGATTACCAGCGTGGGTCGCGAAGGCGAGGACGCAGAGCAGCAGGAGCTTCATCGCATGAATTTGGTTGCTGCAATGGAGGAATTCCAAGAAGACAAGTCCGCGCACGACGAGAAGCGGATGCTGGAGGGCATTTTTGCGCGTTCAGTGAACAGTGCTTATGACCACGAGCAGATTGTCAACGGGCCGCAAAAGGCAAAGGCGGACATCAGCGTGCTCCGTCAGGAAGCGAACCAGGTAGCCCGCCAAGCCGCCGCGCACCTCCGGCAGTCCGCCCAAGATGCCCGCCAGATGCCAATCGGAACGGTCACTTGGACCGGGGAGGTCGGCTCTGGTGGTCGTCCCGGTGGCAACCGTCGCCGGGGAGGTCCCAGCTCGGCTGCTATTCTGAGCAACCTCGCCGACCGGCAGGGCCTCAACGGCGGCAGCGGCAGCAGCTCCCGCTCGGGGACGCCCGGCTCCGACAGGAATCTGAAGGCGCGGGACTTTATGGGCATGATAAAGACATTCATCAACGGGCATGGCGGGCGTGTGCCGAGCAAGATGCTCGTGGACCACTTTAATGTGTATTGTCCCGGGAAGAAGCAAAGCGACGAGTTCAAGACGGCGCTTGATAGGGTGGCTGTTCTCAACAAGGCTGGCGGCACCGGACGGGGAATGTGGACGCTTAAGCCGGGGATCAAATAATGATGCATGGAGGAGAAAGCAAATGGCATATGACTAAAATCTTCATGTGGAAGAGGCAAGACATTGTTTTCAGCGAGGAGCTTGGGTTAGACTGGACGGGGACAATTGCAATCATCGAGGAAATGCAAGCAGATCCATCGACGCTACGTTTCACTTGCGCGACGCATAATGCATCACGTGGAGACTGTTGCAGTGTGACAAAGAGTACTGTTCATGGGCCGTCTTCGGGCGAATTCATGACTATCTAGTGCAATGCCATGCCGTCAAAAGGACCAGGCAGAGCAGCGTAGAATGGAGACCAGGCACAATAGCCGTTCCCCTCGTTTTTCGCAACGCCACAGAGAAACCAGATCTCGTAACTCCTGTCCAATCCAAGCCATTCCGTCGCGAACAGCTCAGAGACGACGACCACGGCGACCACCCTTTCTGCGGGTAGAGTCGGAGGGGGTGGGAGTCACGTCCTCAATGCGGCCGATCTTCATGCCAGCACGGGCAAGAGCGCGGAGGGCGGACTGGGCACCGGGGCCGGGGGTCTTGGTGCCGTTGCCTGAGATGCCGTGTCAGTTGCCATCGAGTAATCGCGACGCGGGTGCGGATCAGAACATACCACCAGTGGCGCGGATCTTGATGTGCAGGGCGTTGATGCCCAGCTCCTTGCATCGAGCGGCGACGTCCTGGGCAGCCAACATGGCAGCGTAGGGGGAGGACTCGTCACGGTCGGCCTTGACCTTCATGCCGCCAGTCACACGGGTGATGGTCTCGCGACCGCTGAGATCGGTGACGTGGACGAAGGTGTCGTTGAAGGAGGCGAAGATGCGGGCAACGCCGAAGACGAGCTCGCCTGCAAACACATTGTCAGCAACCAGGTGTCTCGTGCTTTGGAAGAATTGAACAAATGTAATGCCGACGTACCATCGCGGACAGAGGGGCCCAAGGAGATGTTCTCCTTGGGGGCAGCGACCTTCTTGGGGGGCATTTTGGAATGGCGACGTCTGGTTTCTCGTCCTTGGCTGTTGGAATACAGATCTCGTAGTAGGAAATATCGCGACGTGCTAGTAGTAGTGGTGGACGAGTGGCGGGCACGGGCGGTGGGGCTCGGCAGAAAACAGAAAAAAAAGTGTGGGCTGCCCACAAAGCCCTACCCTACTCAGCTCCCCCGACTGCCATCTCCACCCGGCGAGAAAAAAAGAAGTCGTCGTCGCTCCTCACCCACACCTTCACCAACCGCCAAACTAACCGACATCAACCAGCCGACGTCGCGACAATGGGTGCCTCGTATGTTATTCCTCCTTGAACGAAACACAATGGGCACCGAGCCCGGGTTCCGAGTTTTGCAGATTGTTCGTGGTCCTCTCGGCTAGGCAATCGTCTCGAAATAGTCGATCTGCCAGCTCGACCTCTCTTGAGCGTCTCCCTCGATTGGTCATGCTTGGAACACAGCTTGGCAGCCGAGAGACGGCGCTCGGGGTGTTGGGGATGAAGAATTGATTTTCTTCTCCCTCAAATTTATTGTTGCTTAGGCGGCAGTGATGGCTGGAACATGCTGTCGCTGGTCTGCTTGCAATGAAAATTTCCTGGACATTTGTCCGGGTTGTTGTCGGATGAGCTCGTCAGGAAGCGACATGTCGCAAGAAATTGCCAGACAGTAGTTGCCCTGCCTTCACCGATCAAATCCATCTCGAGTCAGCCAAAGCAGAGAATGTCGCGCTACAGCTGCAGTTCTCTCACCGGCGCTCTGTCCCATACTCTCGTATGGCGGACCCGTACTAATCTGATGGCATCTAGTACCGTCCCTACCAACGACCAGATCCTGGTCCCTGAGACCCTTCTCAAGAAGCGCAAGAGCCAGGAGAAGGCTCGCGCTGAGCGCACCGCCGCCACTGAGAAGAAGAAGGCCGTAAGTGTTGACCGTCTTTCCCTCCTAGCATGGTGATGCAAAACATACCACTTCAACTAGACATCAAGTCGATGCTGTTGAACGTTAACCTTCTTTCGGGTCTGAATGCTTGATGAACCTCGTTTTCTGCATTTGTGTTTGGCAAACAGCTGCTGACGAATCGTCTTACAGTCCAACAAGGAGAAGCGTGGCGTCATCTTCAAGCGTGCCGAGAAGTACGTCAAGGAGTACCGCGATGCGGAGCGCGAGAAGATCCGTCTGGCCCGCGTTGCCAAGAAGGACGACTCTGCCTACATCCCCGCTGAGTCTAAGCTGATCTTCGTCGTGCGCATCAAGGGGTAAGCACCGCAGCTCTTCTTCAAACCGACCACAAGCTGACATTTTCGCAGTATCAACAAGATGCCCCCCAAGCCCCGCAAGATCCTCCAGCTGCTCCGTCTCCTGCAGATCAACAACGGCGTCTTCATCAAGGTCACCAAGGCCACCACTGAGATGCTCAAGATCGTCGAGCCCTGGATTGCCTACGGCTACCCCAACCTGAAGTCCATCAAGGAGCTCATCTACAAGCGCGGATATGGCAAGGTCAACAAGCAGCGCACTGCCCTGACCGACAACTCCATCATTGAGGAGAACCTCGGCAAGTACGGCATTGTCTGCATGGAGGACTTGATCCACGAGATCTACTCCGTCGGCCCCAACTTCAAGCAGGCCTCCAACTTCCTGTGGCCCTTCAAGCTCAGCAACCCCACTGGTGGCTTCCGTCCCCGCAAGTTCAAGCACTTCATTGAGGGTGGTGACCTTGGCAACCGTGAGGAGGCCATCAACGCTCTCATCCGCCAGATGAACTAGAGCAGTTCTATGGTCGTCTTTGGGACTGGTTGGCTTGGCTGGAAAATTGCATGGTTGCTCGGCGTTGGTATCACGACAGGGCTTTGTGGTAAATTGATTCCTTGAATGACACTAGAGCTTCCACATGTGCGTGATGTTGCTGCGTGATGTCTCGTGAACCTTCTATGCTCCATATGTTTTATCTCTATGTGCATACTACGCTGCCTATTTGTACAAGTGATATTGGGCCTGTGGTGCAGTTGGCATATCGTGTTGCAGTTGCAACAACCCAAGGCGTGAGTGGAGCTATGTATCGGGTCGACCAGGTGCAATCATGCTATGTGCTGGGCGATCACATCTTGATGTCGAAGCTGGTGCCGCATCCACAACTGCTGGTGGCGTACGGATTATCGACGATTTTGAATTGAGAGCCAATCAACTCCATGGTAAAGTCGACCTTGCTGCCCTTGAGGAGATCGAGGGACGGCTCGTCCAGTATTATCCTTGCGGGGAACTGGGCTCCTGATTTGGAGACTGCGTCGTCGAGAGTATACTGAAAAATGGAGTCGTCTTCGTTGACCACGGATGACCACTGTTCTGAACCTTCTACCGGTATCGTGATAAGGCTCATGAGGTACTGGAATCCGTGGCAGCCGCCGCTCTCGACTTGAATACGCAGAGCCAGATTAGGGTTGGAATCCTTCTTCATTATCTCAGACAATCGCTGTTGGGATCACGGTCAGCCCTGGTCAGACTGGTGTCATGGTGCAAAGGAGGAGCCCACCTTGGCGGCCCGGGGCGTTATCTCTAGCATCATGTCGTTGCCATCGTCGTCTTTCTGCGGGTTGAGGACACACTCAGTGCGGCTTCGGATCGCGGACGCCGAGAACGGCCTCTTCTGAGGACATTGTACGGGGCGTCGCAGGAGCGCCAGCCTCGCGGAACGTATCGTCTGGTCCAAGGGTCGAGCCGAGGCTTCGACTGCCCACAGGCGAGTTGCGATAGCGGCGCGCGGAAGGAGAAAGTCGAGAGGGGCTGTCGAGTGCGCCGTGATGGTCGAGTAACCGCGCCTGGCGATCTGAAGAAAGGAGCGTGCGGCACAGGGGCCGTTCGCGCAGCGCAAGGGGGTCATGACGGGCTCGTCAAGAGTGCCATGTGGCGAGAGGTTGTGTGCTGAGGCAAGGTAGGGCGGCTGAGAAATACAAGCGAGCGAGCAAGGCCGAGGACATTATCGTCAGCCGAGCCCTTCCGCTGGCAAAGCAGCAATGGCTGCGAAATCAGTGGCCAGACCAGATGAGTCAGCAGAGCCGCGGACAATGGAGTCGGGTCGTCTGGCCACAGGCTCGGCGGTACTCGCAGAGAGGTACGGAGGTACCTTCGCTAAGCCCCAAGTTTGCATGCCCCACCTCCCACCAAAAATCATCAATTTTCGACCCTCTCGCGCCCTCACGCCTGAATCAACCCCGCGCACCTCGCGACCATCCATTTCGAGATCCAGGACCAGCGTCTCAGGAAACCTCGCCCAGCATGTCTCGATTCTTCCGCGGCGGCGACGACAGCTCCAGCGACTCCTCCAGCGACGAGGAGGAGCTCTACTCCGGCTCCGAGGAGGAGGAGACCAAGAAGATCGACCAGGACGACTTCGACGAGGAGTCCGACGAGGAGGGCTCCGAGGAGGAGAGCGACGAGTCCAGCGACGATGACGAGGGCAAGGGTCAGGGCGCGAGCAAGTTCTTGAAGGACTTTGACTCGGAGAGTGAGGAGAGCGACGAGGATGTGCGAGCCAAGGTCAAGAGCGCCAAGGACAAGCGCCTGGACGAGCTCGAGGCCTCGATCAAGCAGATCGAGAACGGCCAGAAGAACGGCGACTGGACCCTCATCTCCGCCGGTATGTTCCGATTTTGCGGCTTTGGGTACTTTATTTGATCGAGGCATGGGAGACGCTAACGGTTGATGCAGAGTTCGACAAGCTCACCAGACAAGTATCCAAACTCCAAGATGGCGGCAAGACGCCCAAGCCGTACATTCGCATCATTTCCGAGCTGGAGGACTTCATGAACGAGGCCCTGGCCAAGGCGAAGGTCACGCCCAAGAAGATGAACGCCACCCAAGCCAGAGCCCTGAACGCCGTCAAGCAAAAGATCAAGAAGACCAACAAGGAGCACCAGACCCAGGTCGATGCCTACCGGGAGGACAAGTTCGGCTTCATGGAGTCTGACGAGGAGGAGGAGGAAGTAGTGGTGGCTCCCAAGATCAAGAAGCTGCCCAAGCTCGAGGACGAGGCCCCCGCGGTCGAGGCGGGCGATGAGGGCTTCGCCACCGTTGGCAAGGGTGGCCGAGCTCTGCAGTACACCCCAGAGAGCATCTTCAAGCACCTGAGAGTCATCATGGAGTCTCGTGGCAAGAAGAACACGGACAGAGTGGAGCAGATCAAGGTCATGGAGAAGCTCAACGAAATCGCCAACACGCCGTACCAGCAGATCCGAGTGCTCCTCACCATCATCTCCTCCCGGTTCGACCTTGGCTCTGGCACTGCCAACGTTATGCCCCTGGAGCACTGGAAGGCCGCCGAGAAGGAGCTGTCCACCCTTCTCACCGTGCTCCACGCCAACAAGGACTACATCGTGGTCGAGAACGTCGAGGAGTGGGACGACGACGAGAAGCCGCCCACTCTGCAGCCTGGTGAGAAGTACATCAAGGTTGCCGGCAGCATCGTCTCGTACGTGGAGAGGCTCGATGACGAGCTCATCCGCTCCCTGCAGAGCATCGACCCGCACACCTCCGAGTACATTGAGCGTCTGCAGGACGAGGGCGCGCTGTACAACATCATCTTCCGTGGCCAGCTGTACTATGAGTACCTGCGCAAGGACCAGTCTCTCGACATTCCCCAAGACAGCATCAACCGCATTGTCATGCGACGACTGGAGCACGTCTACTTCAAGGTAAGAAATGGACATACACTGTGACTAATACCGATAAGTTGCTGACCTTTTTTCTCGCAGCCTGCACAGGTTATCAAGACCTTTGAGGAGAACTGCTGGAAGGCCGTTGGCGACGACGTCGAGTCCGTCATCACCGCCCGCACCCAGTCCCAGGACGCCAGCAACCTGGTCAACGTTCTGTGCAACTACCTCTTCAGCAACAGCGACGGCATTATTCGTGCCAGAGCCATGCTGTGCCAGGTGTACTTCCTCGCCCTTCACGGCGAGTACTACAAGGCCCGCGACATGATGCTCATGTCGCACTTGCAGGAGAACATCCCCAACTTTGACGTCCTGAGCCAGATCCTGTACAACCGGACGCTGGTCCAGGTCGGCCTGTGCGCCTTCCGCAAGGGCCTGGTCTACGATGCTCAGAATACCCTTCAGGAGATCTGCGGCAGTGGTCGGCAGAAGGAGCTGCTGGCTCAGGGTGTCATGATGCAGAGATACAACCAGGTGTCGCCTGAGCAAGAGCGCCTGGAGAAGCAGCGCCAGCTGCCCTTCCACATGCACATCAACTTGGAGCTTCTGGAGTGCGTGTATCTGACGTGCAGCATGCTCTTGGAGATTCCTCTGCTGGCCCAGACGGGATCGTCTCCCGACGTCAAGAAGCGCATCATCAGCAAGACGTACCGCCGCATGCTCGAGTACCACGAGAGGCAAATCTTCACCGGCCCCCCCGAGAACACCCGCGACCACGTCATGCAGGCGTCCAAGGCCCTGGCGGCAGGCGAGTGGAAGAAGTCGACCAACTTCATCCACAGCATCAAGATCTGGGAGCTGATGCCCAACTGCGAGGAGATCAAGGCCATGCTGGCCAAGCAGATCCAGGAAGAGGGCCTGCGAACCTACCTCTTCACCTACGCCCCCTTCTACGACACCCTTGCTCTCGAGACGGTCGGCAGCATGTTTGAGCTGGACACGACCAAGGTGAGCGCCGTCGTCAGCAAGATGATCAGCCACGAGGAGCTGGCGGCGTCGCTGGATCAGGTTACGTCGACGATCATCTTCCGCAAGGGCGTCGAGCTCAGCCGGCTGCAGTCGCTGGCTCTCACGCTGTCCGACAAGGCCAGCGCTCTCATCGAGACCAACGAGCGGACGCTGGAGCAGCGAACGCAGGGCACTTCCAACGCCTTCGAGCGCCAAGGTGGCCGCGGCCGGGGAGGACAAAGAGGAGGCCGCGGCGGCGGTCGGGGCGGTCCGCGCGCGGGAGGAAACACGCAGAGGCAAGCCGGAGGCACGCAGTTTACGGGCGGTGCCCTGGGTGCGGCTGTCAGGGGCTAAGCTGGTGGAGGCTGTCATGGATGCGTGTCTGTCCACGAGGCTGGGGGGAGGCGTCTTCGTTGCTTGCGGAATTTCTTAAATGTCTTGCATGGATGGGAAGGGTTGCGTGTTATAATGCAAAAGGGCGAGGCATCTCTGCCGCTACGTGTCTTGTTTCTAGGTTGAACAGCGGCATGGGAGAGGAGAAAAGAATGAATAGAATGGCTGCCAACGCCCCAAGCTGAATGTTGCACCCGCCGTCCCAGGTTGCGTTTTCAAGCCTTGAATAAGGTATCATGAAGCTCTTCAATCTGTAGCAATGCTTCTTGTGGGACATCAGCTTGCGCAGATGTCTTAACGCTGCATGAGATGTCCGACAACGGTGCATGCAGCCCAGAATGGGTGCATGATCGACGAGACTAAGTACCCCAACCTCAGCTCCAAGCAAGCCCACAAGAGGCCGTCTCTCTCGCCTTACTTGTCGTGCCCTCACCACCTCGTCTTCCCAATGCCCCTAATGCTCGGCTGTTGCATGTACCTAGCGGCTCTGATTTATTTGCCTTGCGTCCTCGGTGTCCAGCATGGATGCCCGGATTCTTTCCGTCACCGCTGCCACTCCTTTGCGCCTGAGCAGCTGGTTAGCAACTCCACCCGGATAGGCCTTGAACTAATCACCAAAGGCACGAACCTCCAGCTCCCTCACAACGTCGCCTCGTGCGGACGTTCGTCGCAGGTCGTTTCGACGAATCTCTGCCGCGTCGCACTGCAGATTCCGACGTCGAACCGCTCAGGCATTGCGTTTGAATTGTGGCTGCCCGAGGAGTGGGATGGCGGGCGTTTCGTGGCGACGGGGAATGGCGGTATTGATGGGTGTATGCGACCTTGGATCCTGAGCTGTACTGCAGGTTTGCTGATGGTCTTGATCGAGTGACTTAGGCGTCAAGTATGAGGACCTGGCGTACGCAACGGCTCACGGCTTCGCCGCCATGGGGACGAACAATGGCCACGATGGCACCACTGGCGTCAGTTTCTTGAACAACATGGATGTCTTGGAGGACTTTGCCTATCGAGCGTGAGACGGCCGCATCTGCCCCGTGGTGCCGTTTCACGGAAGCTGACTGAGATGCAGTCTCCATACCGGCACCGTTGCGGGCAAGCTGCTCACCGAGGCGTTCTACAAAAAGCCCCTAGACTACTCATACTACCTTGGATGCTCCCTCGGCGGTCGCATGGGCATCAAGGCGGCAGAGATGTACCCAGAAGACTATGACGGCATCGTCGCAGGAGCACCCGCCGTGGACTTCAACAACCTGCAAGGCGACCGGGCCATGTTCTACCCGATAACCGGCGCCGTCGGCTCGCCCAACTTTATCAAGCCGGAGCTCTGGACGGGACTGATCCACGATGAGGTCCTGCGGCAGTGTGACGCCCTGGATGGAGTAGTCGACGGCATCATTGAGGTGCCTGGCCGGTGCCACTTTGAACCAGAGACGCTGCTGTGTGCGCCGAGGGAGAATACTTCTGGTCGTGCCTGCCTGAACGAGCAGCAGGTTGAGCAGCTCAAGAAGATATATGCTCCGTATACTTATCCCAATGGGACGCTCATCTTTCCGCGGATGAACCCGGGCAATGAGGTCTACGCTGTGCAGAAGCTCCTCGCTGGTGCACCGTTTAGCTACTCGCAGGTCTTTCTCCCCTTCTACTTCCGTCTCTCCTATTCATATGCTGAACGTAGAAGCAGGACTGGTTTAGATACGTCGTACTTCGGGACCCGGCGTGGGACGCCGCCACCTACAACACCACCCTCGTCGCCCTCGCCGAGCAGCTCAACCCCTTCGACATACGGACCTTTCCGCGGGCACTCCCGGCATTCAAGGCCCGCGGCGGCCGGCTACTTAGCTACCACGGCGGGCAGGACAACCAAATCACGAGCTTCAACACGGAGCGCTTCTGGGACCGCATGGCGGCGGGGGACGCGGACCTGCAGCGGTGGTTCCGCTTCTTCCGCGTGTCGGGCATGGCGCACTGCAACTCGGGCCCCGGGGCCTGGGTCCTCGGGCAGGGGGGCGGCGCGGCGGCTGAGGGCATTGGGTTTGAGCCTCGGGGGAATGTGCTGGCTGCGATGGTGGCGTGGGTAGAAGGAGGGCGGGCGCCGGATGCCATCACGGGAACCAAGTTCGTCAATGATACTGTTTCACTGGGCGTTGACTTTCGGCGGACGCACTGCCTGTGAGTATTTCTTCTGAAACCTCTTCAAGTTTATGCTAACTGGGTGGTAGATATCCGCGCACGCAAACATATATGGGCGGTGACCATAAATTGCCTTCTAGTTGGAGATGCCTATAGCGATCTTTCTCAACTCAGATGTCCACGCAATCCAAAACGCAGCTTTGGTGCTGAACGAAAGTGCAGGGTCTCAACCCGTTTAGTGCTCGCAGAAGCTAAAAGAAACCTGCTCGAGATGCCCCGTCGTCTTGTCCTGCAACACGGTTCGCTCGGCCATGAGCTCTTTCCGGATACTATGCGCCTCAGGGAGGTCAATGATGTCGACGTCCTTGAGCACCATATCCGTCACCTCGGGAGGCAGCCGTCCGCTCTCGCGAATGTGGCCCTCGCCGGCCCACCAGTGGCGCTGCTGCGGCGGGACGTTAGCCGTGGAGATGACGGGCACGGCCGGGTCGACGAGGAAGAGCGCGAGGATCTTTCGATGTCCCGGCCGCGTCTTGTCAGCGAGCGAGAAGGGCTCGACTCTGTGCTGGAATAAGTTGGGGAAGAAGAGCGCGCGGCCGGGCCGCGTGAGCACGGCGCCGACTTCCTGCAGTGTGCTCTCATGGAGGGAGTCGTCGAGGGCAAAGGTGCGCTCGATGGAGAACGTGTCACTCTGCTCGTAGCTCAGCTCCATGCCCAGGTCCTCGGCGTTTCCAGGCGTGCGTAAGGCGAGGCGGGAGTCAGTGATGTTGTCGTTATCGTAGTAGAAAAGCGCGGTGGCACAAATGTGCTCGTTGAGCTGGCCCTCGATGTGCCACGAGCCTCCGTCGTAGGTCGGCTTCTCGGGCGTGAGGTGGATGTTAGCGAGCTTGACAATGACCTGGATGCGCGAGGATCCGCCGAAGAAGCCCGAAGTCTTGACGTCGCTGGATGAGAGGTTGAAAAAGCCACTCGCGCCGTCGCGATCCCCAGTGGCCCTCACCTCGTCTTCGAGGCGGGCGTCGGGCACGTCGGGTGGATGAGTCTCCTTGAACCATTCCATGTCGAGCCTGCTGCGCTCTGACTCTTCGTAGTCTTCCTCGTACTCCTCGTCGGCTTCGCGAGGCGCCTCGCCCTCGTTGACCGGCCGGTTCGTCGGTCGGCACTCGCAGTAACGGCCCTCGTCCTGGCAGATGTCCTTTGTCGTGCACTTGGGACGGGCATGGGAGGTCCGCATGCGCTGGACTTGAAACTCCTCGTCCTTGGCCCAGCGGTAGACAACGTCCCAGGCGGGAAGCGCCTTTTCGATGAAGCGCTCGATGATGGGGTATAAGCCGGCGTGCTCGACGGGGTGCAGGTTGTTGATGTAGCTTTCAATCTTGGCGCGTCCAGCGTCGTCAATGGCAACGTCGCAGGGCAGCCACTGGAAGCGCAGAGACAGGGATGGGATGTTTTGCGACCTGGCGCGCCAGCTGTAAGGCCGTTCTATCTCCAGCTCGGTCTCTTCCTGCGCGGGGACGACCTCACCAACGCCACAGTGCTCAAGGCAATCGGCGACGTTGATGCGTTTGTCGCGAAGGATTCGCGAGCGGCCGTAGAGCAGCGGCCACAGCGACGGGTGGACCAGGTCGAGCACTTTGCCATCGCTGCCGGGGTGCCAGTCTTTTTGGTCTTCAGGGACATCTTCGAGAGGCTTGACCGCCGCCATGAACTCATCGCGAAGAGCGTCTGGGAAGAGCGAGTCCGACTTGATTACGCATGCAGTGTAGTCGAAGACGGGGATGAGCCCCGTCTGCTCATACAGGTCTGCCTTTTTGCAAAGTTCCTCAATGCACTGCGCTTGTGTAAGCGTCTAATTTTCATGGAGCAAAGACTAACACGTGCAACTCACGGCATCCGCCATGGCAGGCGTAAAGTCGGCGTGCTTGCGGTAGGCGGGCCAGTCCATGGCGAGCGCCTCGGCCTTCCACTTGGCGGCGATTTCGGGATCTCGGACCTTGCGCCACCACTCGGGCTTGTTGGTGAGGTCCTCGACGACCTTTAGCATGCAGACCTCGCGGATGAGCAGCGTGGCGGCTGCCCAATCGTTGTTCTGGTCGCCCATGAGCACGGGGAAGCGCTCGTCATAGTCGGGCAGGTAGCTCAGGGGCAGGCCAAAGCCAGGCCGCTTCAGGGGGGACCCATCTGCTGAGGGAGCAAGAGGAGAATCAGCTGCAGCCGTAGCAGTTGCATCAGTTGACTGCGGTTTGAGGCTATGTCAGTTGGCTTCAACAGCGAAAGGCAAGGTAGGCCATAAGACGAGCGAGCGTGGGTGACTTGCCTTTGCGGTGTCCGCGCCGGGTGTTGAGAAGTCGAGGCGCATGTTGCAAGACGACAGCTTGTGATTGAGAGTGTTGATCGAAGGAGAGAGAGGACAATGTCTTCAAACCCCCGTTGAGGCGCTCCGACAGAATATATACGTGCTGATGGCCGGCTTGTGCACAGGTCAAGCCCAGGCTGCCCTGCGCAGCGCCCATCTGCCTCCATGGGCGTGGCTTTTCGCGCGATACTCGTACCGGATTGCCTGGCCGAGGCAGCCTAGCCGCGCTGCGGCTGGTGACTATTCAGCTGCCGTCTTCAGCTCGAGCTCCACCAGACGCGCAGGCAGAACCGCCAGGGTGTGACGGAGAGACGTGACGGGGAGCGCCAAATCGTCGCGGTGTCACGTTACTGCCTGGCGGACGATGAGCCCTTGGGAAGAAATCACAAGGTGCCCAATTTGGGTTTGACGATGCCGTGCCGAATACTCTTTGGTGGGGATGGATGGCTGTTGACTGACGGACAAAGTGGCATTGGCTTGTTGCGCGCAGTTGGAAGCCAAGCTGCCCGCAAAAACCACCTGCGGATCGGCAAATCGCCGATATGAACAACGAAGCTGCCAAAGATGCCAATAGTCAATGTAGGGATGCCGTTCAATGAATGAACCTTTGCTTGACGGTGCGTGAAGTCGTCAACGGGACTCGGTAGGGGAACTCCACCAGCTCCACCGCCGCCTGCCTTATCTTCAGCCGGTACTGTTCGTCGGAGAGCTTTGCAGCTGGGGAACGCCCTGTGCTCTGTGTCTTCTCGCTCATTGTCGTCATACTCGTAGAGGCATCAAGTGGAGCTGCAATTGGACGCTGGGTGCTCCTCAAGAGCGCGGGAGCCACAGCCGTCAGATGCTGGGGCAAACGGGCCTCGGCGGCCACCGGCGGCACCTGCCAAAGTACGATGTCAAGATGACGGGCTAAAAGAGGAAGGACTTGCCGGGTCGCTGCTGGCCGGTTTCCCTTCAACTTCAGCGCTGCCGAGGATACCAAGATTGCCTTTTCCCTACACACTTCATCTTTACTGCATCGATATCTTGTTATCGGCGTCGCTGTATCGTGTAGCAATTGGCTTCTGGTCCTCCACATCCAGCCTTGTTCGACCCCGGTCTCCTAAGTTAGTTCCGAGGCGGGGAGCCGCATGCCGAGGCAGTGGTACCTAGCTTCCGCCGATTCGCGCTGCCGAGTGCTGCACTACGACGTGATTACGCCCTGCACATTCCGGAACCGCATTGTGCGACTTTTTACGCGACTGGACGATTCAACGGCTCGAAGGAAGCTGTCGCTCGCAACGGCGACGCCTATGAGAGTCCCCAAATAAAGCTGTTCTGCCAACATCCGTACAGCCCGCCATTGTACGCCAAGCGTCTCGCAGCCGAGCGATTATCAAGAGCGCGCGCAACACCAGCCGTCCCGCGAACCTACAACTGCCGCAATGTCTGCCGAACCCGACCATAACGTCGAGCACATCACGACACTCCCCTCGGGCGAGCCCGTCGATGCGTCCGCGCCCCCCTCGCTTCCGCCGCCCAGCAGGAAGACGCCCGTCGGCTCCGCCCTCGCAGCGACCCCATACCACGCCGATGCCTTCATCTCACACCTCTACCGATGCATGCAGACTCGTGCTGGCACCGACGTCGTCCTGCTCTTCCTCTGCTATGCATCTCGCCTCAGCGGCTCCGTCCTCGAGACGCTGAGTCGGCCCGTCCTCCGGCATTCGGCCCGCCGACTTGTCGCCACGGCATTTAAGCTGCCGCCCGCGACCACAGTTGTGCTGGCCTCGACGACGCCTCAGCCTCCCCTCGCCGCCTTTGCCCTCCAGCTCGGCGGGCGCTTCAAGGCCCTGGCTGCGCTCCTGAGCGAGACGCGCACAATGGGCAGGCTATGGGGGCTGCTGGGCCTGTACTTTGCGGCCAAGAAGCTGATTGTCAAGTCGCGAGCCGCCAAGGAACAGAAAGGCTCCGAGAAGTCTCTAGAGAAGACCGAGGATGCGGCAGAGAACCTCTTTGACAGCATCGTTGCCTACGCACAGGTCATCTCCCTCATCTCGTACCAGGCGTGCGAGAACGCGGCCTACCTGTCGAGCAAAAGCGTGCTGCCCTTTTCTCCCGCCACGCAAGCGAGGTTGGGGCTGATCAGCGTGCGCTCTTGGGGCCTGTACGTGGGCATGGAGCTGGGTCGTCTGCTTGTGGAGCGTTCGCGCAAGGTCAGCAGCGGCGCTGCTGCCAAGGACGCTCAGTGGGCGTCCGACTGGACCAAAAACTTCACGCGCAATCTGTCATGGGCGCCGCTGACCGTGCACTGGAGCATGAGCAACGGGCCGCTGCCCGATCTCGCGGTGTCGCTGCTGGCAGCGTATCCGTCGATTGGTGCGATGGTGGACTTGTGGCAGGAGACGGCATGATTAGCGCAAGTGAGTGTTTGGCGGGACTCTTAAAAGGAGCATGAACAGGATGGCCGGCGTGCCGCTGGTGGCTAGAAATGGGGCAAGTGATCTATTAACTACGACATCTTGGACTGTCTTTTCTCTACTACTGATACTCTTTCCATTTTTCAGTCAGCTTCCTCGAGATGGATGTGCTCCTCGACGCGTTTCGTGGTTCACTTTGGACTTTTATATTTTGCTTTCTTGAATGCTTGTCCTGGCAGGTTTAAAGGCTCAACAAACTCTCCAAGGGAAAGCAGGGACGGCTTGCTTGTGCGACCACTCGAGTGCGTCACTGAAAAGGCTCATAAATGTGTATATTGTATATCTCTTGATCAATGTTCTAAATGGCTCATCCTAGTGTCCTCGTACCCTGTATGGTGTGACAGAACCCTCGCTTACATGCGCATCCGTATGATTTCTTCCTTAGTCCAGTATTTTCTCATATTGTTGGCGCCCAGCGCCCTCACCTCATCGTCCAGATGAGCCCACAATACATCGCCCCAACTCTCCATCTTATTTTTGAGCTCGCCCATCTCAAAATCCTGCTCCCCCTTCTGGCAGCGCTTGAGGTAGCTCTCGAAGGCCTCAAGCCCGGCGTGGATGCGCGCGTGCTGCGCGACCATGTCGCCCCTGCGGGGGTCAAACTCGGGCATGCGGGCGGCGAGGCGTGGAAATACAAACTGCTCCTCAATGGAATGATGGGCGGTCAGGTGCTCTGCAAATGAGAGGCCTTCGGCGAGGAACTGACGCAGGGTCATGTTCTGGGGACGGCGGGAGGTGGTGCAGGCCGTCCAAAGCAGGGTCCAGGAGGAGCGGAAGTAGTTGTGCTACATGCGGAATAAGCTTCTTCATCATTTAGGGGGTGGGTGGTAATGGATCAGATGAGATGGCACCGCGGCAGGGGGGGGGGGG
>JALHCE010000069.1:0-81479 GCA_024340795.1 Tolypocladium amazonense
GGGGGGGGGGGATTGTGACTCGGCAGCGCTGCCGATAAGTCCGACGCGTAGGGCAGGGGCCCGCCCGGATCCTTTCCGAGCAGGCGCATGGTAGCGTTGGTAACTCCGTATTCTTATCGAACTTCTGCAACATTCCCAAAGGTAGCTCAGTAATGTGCACTGTATCTTCGTGTAATTATAAAGCACAATTGCAATGATAAGCAGGACCTTTTTCGTAAGCGAGAGTACAATTAGAAATGGCACTCTCTCCCACTCGGGCCATTTGGGGGCGTCGTGATTCCCTTCTGCGGCACTTTGCTGCTGTGCATATAAAAGGACAGACAGCTCTAGGGGCACGAATAGACTGCCGTCCAGGCCTGTATCTCAAAATATTGCTTTGAAACGAGACCGCCGTCTGTCGATTATTTCTCCTCGCTAGTGATGTCGGCTACATGAGTAAAGTATGGCCCAACGTCCACGCCTAATCGCTCTGCTCCAATTGACAATCCAGAATGTTGTTGCAAAGAGCAATTGCAAGCTCCTTGGATTCTTCTTGGCCCTTGTCCGACCATCCGTCCTGCGCCTCCCATGTGATTTCAGTAACTCTTGCGCCCGCTTCCTGAGCATCATTCGCTGCACCAAGTGGTCGAACTCTGAGGATGATGTGCTCCGTTTTGGTCCAGCTCCGACACAGACGAACGAGAACCTCCCCTTGCTCGTTCGGTGCATCGCTGGTGCAGAGCCACTTATCCTCCATGGCTTGTGGCAAGAAGCCGGCTGTCATCTTCTTGAAATCCGTTTTCGAGATCTTGACGTCCCAGGGCGCGGAAACCGGGTTACGTATCGGTTGTGTCTCCCAACCTGAGCTGTCTAGTGGAACGGCCACTCGCCCCGCTTCGGCTTCATCTTGAGAAGACATGTTCTTGCTAATACGAATTGGAAGAAGATGATTGTGGTGAAGCGCTAGTCGTGGTGGGAAGACGATAAGATCCAGGGCCCTAACGGCTGACGTGGGAAGATATGGCGAGGCCACCACTTAAGGTACTCGAAGCGCGGGTACCTGTGCTTTCGCTGCGGCGGGCCAGTGGAGCTCTGCGGCTGTGCCTGGGCCATCCTTCAAGTTAATCAAAGTGGCGCGTCCCACATATGGCACAAGGAAACTTTAAAGTTTACGGGAAGCGCCAAGCCGCGTCCCAGCTATTGGATCAACATGACATGTTGCAGGATCGTCCAAGAAACATCCAACGTTTACAAGTAGAAGCATCTATAAATCCCTGGCTATAGCTCCCTATCTTTGCAACGTCCGCGCCTGCCTGACCATTGCGACATGTTCTCGACTCGCAAATACGGAACCTCCGGCTCGGTTTTGGCTTCGGGAATATCCTGATTCGGGGACCTTTCTCAGCACTCACTTATGGCACTGAAGATCGAAGCGGCTCTGGTAAAAGCTCGAGAAGAGACGCTGGATTAAAACGTCAGCAACGCATCTGAAGAGGCGCCGTTTTCTTCCGGAACTTGCCTCTGGCTTCTTCGGCCAACCCTTGCAGCATTCGGCCAGTTCACCCGCAGGCGTTTGCCTGGCTTCGCATCTGGCTCGTTGAATACAGCCCTATGGAGAAAGTTGTCAGCCACGCCCTGACGCTCAGGGGAGGGGAAAGTTTCTCACCGCATGTTCCCAGCTGTTCATGTCGCATAGGCCGCGACTCATGCCGAGAGCGCAGCCGAAGTCAGCGCTGCACGCCTTTCTCTTGAAAGACGGGCGATCAAATCTCTTGAGCTTATAGTGAGGCGCGCATGCTCGCATGTAGCCAGTGTAGTAGACTCCTGCCTGTTTCTCGTCAGATGCTAATGCTTCGGTCTTGAGAATTAACCTACTCCAAAGGGTAGGCGCTCCGCATCGTCACAGCATTGCTTCGCCGCCGCACCTGATTTATCTTTACACTGCGATGCCTCGTCTGACTGTCAGCCGCAAACGTCTATTCTGGCTCGGATCGAGGAAGTCACCTTTTTGCAGCCCTATTAAGCATGGTCAGCCTTAGGCTTGATTCAAAGGCTTTTCAAGAACACTTACGGCATGCATCCAGCTAAGGAGGTCACAAGTCTTGCGAGACAACCCAGCGCAATCGACCTCGTCCTTCCTCAGAAGAAAATCACAGTTGATGCCGTTGCTCTTCCTTGGGACATCAGAGGGTGTTGGGCCACCGTGCCTTTCTGGAAGTCTGGGGGATCGAATGAATTTGTGGCCGATGTTGTCGGCTTCCATTGAGCTTCCGCAACTGCTTTTGTAACGTTCGAAATCCTTGGTATCCTGAGTTCTACAGTCAGTACTATCCTCCTCCCAGTTCCCGGGTGTACTTGCTTGCACAGGAACGGGCCCGTTGCAGATGGCTGTTTCGACCAGAGCACTCTGCGCATTGCCGATCCCGAGAAACAAGAGCCCGTAAAGGACCATGACACTGGGGAGCTGCATAATTAATCTTATCCACAAGACTACTGTCTTCTTTGCCATGGGAGAACGGGTTTAAGCGCTGGCTGGTTGTATATGAGAGGCTTGCAAATCAATGAAGAGAGCTTTATAAGTCCTCAGGTCGTATCTGGAGCTTTCGGATCCTTTGAAAATGTAGCGGGACCTCGTGCCAAATGCCACCGCAGCTAGCGAGCACGGGTCTCTCCACTTGAGGTTTTATTTATATCGATGAACCCATGACATCGATCCTACTGCTCGTAACCCGCACAATTCCCTCCACGCATGAGTCGCGGATTCTAGCAAGACTTCTACCAAAGCTTTTGCCAAGACCTCTACCGAGGCTTAGCGACTGCTCATATTCAAGCATAAATGCTCAAACTATTGTAGTGGCGTAATATGATGCCAATTATCATCATCTTGCTACAGCCGCGACTGATCGATGCCATCGAGTGGCGTGTTTAAAGTCATGTGTCCCGCAGATAGATGACGCGTTTGGACGTGATCAGCTTGTGAGTCTTGGCTCGCATGCAACTGCATGGGGTGTTCGTCTGGGTTATTCATCCTTTAGGTTGTAAATCATCATCCTGAAAGTTTGTCTCGCACAATTATTGGTCACGGTATCAGATTCGAAAATATCTTGATGGGACAACTTGAGTCAAGACACTCGTGTTATCAAAGAGGATCATGCCAGCCACGCAGTGGTTGGAACAGAGGCAAGCTGACTTCAAGTTGCCCTTCGGATGATGGCCGACCTAAACCCAGGATTTTCAGTATAAGTAAAGAACAAAGCTTTTGCGGTTCCGACGTTTATAGAGCAATCAATTTCTCTGACTCGAACATTCTGCAGCTCATTGTTTAATCAAGTTACGATGAAGCGCCATTGGCTCTCGCTATTCCTTTGGACGGCATTCCTGCTTCTCCTGGGACATGGCGACAGTCATGTCCTCAGGCGCGGCGAACTGCCAGGAGATCCCCCGTCATTTGTTTACCGGGGCGACATGAGACTTCCCAAAGAGATCGAAAAGGCCGGTGGTTTCTTCCCTCGGGATCCCAAAGTGACGCTGGAGAGAGAGCTCACCAAGGTGGAAGCCGAGCAAAGCAGCAGCCTCTACTTTCATCACACTGGAGCGACGTCCAAGTATACAAAGTACATCTCAACGACCACGGAACCCAAAATTGCGAAACAATTTGCTACTCCATTTCGCTCTGCTCAGCAAGAACTTCAAGAGTCTGGGTACATCTACAGGATCAGCGCCGATCCTAAGATGGTCGATGTGGCAAAGTCTCTAGGACCCGAGCATATGATAGACGAATACGTGGCCCAGGCGGAACATGCCGCCGTAGGAGGCGTCCCGTTTGATCAAATCGAAGGTTGGTACAAGGCAGAGGACATCGGACCCGAGGAGCTGGCCAAGCTCGAGCAGGGAGACAAGCTCGAGCACCTCTTCACGGAAAATAAGAAGTTCAACCCAAAATATAGGCCTTTGCGAGGCAGTGGCGCGCAGCATCAGCTTGCGGGGTTCGGGAAAAGGGGCGTGGGGGTCAAGGCACGGATGAAGCAGCCGTGGAAGCAGTTCAAAGGCCAATCAGTGGAGCAACATTTCGAAGATTTCCGGCTGAAGGTAGCCGACGGCGTCAAAGCACCAGAAGGCGCTGAAGCGGCCGAGGGTGCAGACGTGTTTGTCGAAGCGGACGCCTTGGGTGCCAGGGACCTCGTCGGAGCTCTGGACGTGGGCGAAGTTAGGGAGGGGTTGACGAGCGTTGAGATCACTGAGGCTAGCTTGGAAGCCGAGACGGCCGCGGTCACGGCTGAGCTCGAGGCCGCCGAGGTCGCCGAAGCCGCCGAGGCGGTTGAGGCTGCTGAGCTCCTCGAGGCCGCGGAGGTCCTCGAGGTCGGAGAGGGAGCGTCTGTCGTTGCTGAATTCTTGGCATTCCTGCTGCTGGCGTGAGATGCTCCAAAAGCGGGCAAATGTTGATAGGTGACTGAATATGAAGCACATGGCCTTTGTAATGTCACGCTTTGCCTCTCGTCACGTGAATCTCACTTGCGTCCAGTGCCTTGAATACATGTGCGCATGTCTCAAGTATCTGCCTGCCAAAGAATACGAATTAGGATGATTGGACTCCAATGATACAAATTTGGGATCTGCTCGGCCGTACGAGTGCCCAGGGTTATGTGACGCACATCTTTTACGTGAAATAATTCTATGCTACATGTTTTTTTTTTGAGGACCGTCCGTGACGTGCTCGTCTCTTATGTCCGTTGTATCATTTACAACTCATTCATTCGAGTTGATGATCCAGCCGCTCACAAGCTTTTGTATTTTGTCGCTGTTCTGCTCCATGAAGAACATGTGGCCGTTGCCGTGGATGTTAACGTTAGCGAGCTCCATGTGCTTCGTCTTGGAGCAACCGGCCTGCCTCAAGAACTCGGCAGTGCAGTAGTCGTACGGCGCGTGGTACGACGCCTCCGAGGTGACGATGAGGATCGGTTTGCTGGCCAGGTTGACGAGCTGGCGAGGCTTGGGGTCTTTGGCCTGCAGGACGCACTCGGTGGAGTCTTTGCCCCGCGCGGGATACGTCTGTTGCTTGAGGTCGGTGGTCGCGTTCTTCACCTCGGGGGAGTAGGCGAGAGGTATGTCCGTCAGCCCATACTGGCGAGCAGTAACGTTACTGTTGCTGAAGACGGCCTCGCGGAAGGGCGGGCCGGTCGGCTCGAGAAGGACGAGTGCCTCTGTGCGCTCGGGGCGCGCATCGGCAATGACAATGGGCATGATCCCGCCCTGGCTGTGCCCGACGAGGACCGCAGGCTTTCCAATCTTGTCGAGCAGCGCGGCGCCGGCGTCCCGGACCGCCTTCTCCTGGTAGGTGGCATTCTTAATGAACTGGACGTTGGAGGCGTAGAAGGCGTCGAAGACGGGGTCGCCCATGGATCCGTTCCCGGGCCACTGGGTGTGTAGCCTGGCCTGCGCCCACTTGTTGTGCCGCGCCACGGCCGTGAAGCGCTCCTCGATGACCTCGGCCGAGTACGTCGACGGGCTCGCGGCGCCCTGGCCGGGCTGCCACGCCGAGCGCCCGCGGAACGTCTGGTCCACGATGTAGACCTCGAACCCCTGCCGGAGGAACTCCGTCGCCCAGCCACAGCCGCCGTCGGGCTTGTTTAGGAAATTCTGGAGGAGGCTTGCGTTAGCGGCCGCCGCCATCGACGCCGTGGACATGTGGACTGCTGCGAAGCAAACGCGGACGCGGCCAGAAAGTGACAGCTATCCGACGAGAGTTGCACAGCATCGTATGACAGATGCCCGCAGATGCCCGCGGGTGGCAGTGAGATGTTGGACTTACAATACCCGTCTGTGCCTGGCCGTGGATCAAGATGAGTGGCGGCAGCGTCTGCTTAAATCCTGTGGCGGGCCGAAGCCTCTCGACGTACATTTGGTCGCGCCAGATGCGTCCGCCCGCGCCGTCGTCGGCATACTCGCCACCGACGAAGAAGTAGCTTCGCAAATGCGGTACATCGTCGCAAGAGGAGGCGCTGGTCGCATCGACGTCGGTCGACGACGCGCCCTGCCCCAACAGCGCGGCGGCCGCGACGGCTACTTTGAAGAATCGCATCGCCTCCGCAATCGAGTTGGCCGAGTGTGCTATTCCGGTCTTTTCACAGATTTCCGGCGTGCTCGAAGTCCGGCGGAAAGGGGCTCGATTCTAAAGACAGGGCGCATGGCGGATAAGTAGGCGTCGGGAAATTCAAGGCGCGTGCTGTCAGACGCGCGACTCCACCGGCATCGGTCCTTTGCTGAAGCCATCTGCGCAATATCATGCTCGACGCCGACGATGATGCCCAACTCGTCTTTCAAGGTCTTGCCAGCGAGGACTGCAAAGCCCGCGTAAACGGCTCACCATGGCGACACGCAGATAGGTTTCGTCTCGCGATGCACTACTCTATTTAGCGCCACCGCGGGAACGGCGCAGGGCATCATGCCACAAGCTCCACACATCGTCAGCAGCCTCGTCGGACCATTGCGTAGCGTCGACCTTAACTCGCTCTGCTACGGGGAGTGCTCTCCTTTATCAATTGAGTATATTAAGCAATGAAACACGCTTCCAATGCGTCGCATGGCTCGCTTGCGCCGAATTATCCTCCTGGATACTTTGGGCGGAGGTCGCCGAGTTGGACTGCAAGGGAACCGCTGCTTTTCATCCCACGAAACCGAAAAGCAACAAGGCCGCCTTCACTGATTCCACACGATACGAAGGCCCCTGTTCCCCATGGAATTGCCACAGAATTGGGGCTCTGCGGTCGGGGCCACTGCCTCCCGGCCTGCCCACTGCCTCTGATCGTCCCCTGTTGGTTTCTCTGTCGTTGAGTTTGACGTTACGTGGGGTTGACACCCACTTAGCCGCTCCTGGTGGCACAAGTGATTTACATATTCGTCTCTGATCGTCTTAAGTACGGGGAACGGACTGGTGGCGTTGCTAGTCCAAGGACAAGGTGCTTTTCAACAAAGCTCACGGACGCGTAAACATACGACTCAGCCCAGATAACGACGAGATTTAATGACCAGGATATCCGTGCTCGTCCTGCCGGGATCCCCATGCCTGACTTTTCTCTGAAAACTTCGCATCGCTCAGGGGCCATCGTCGCACTCCAACCTCCAAGGTGTCCAGTCTCGCGAGGCTGAGCTTGCCGTGCAGCATAAAAGGCCCGGTCAGGTTCCGTAGCTTCTTCAGGCCTGCATGGCACCATGGCGACCCCTCACGGCAACTCGACCCTGATCATCCACTGGGTGTTCAGCTGGCTCGCCATGCTCATCATGGCGACGCGGCTGATCTGGAGGAAGATCGCCAAGCAGAGCTACGTCCTTGGCGACTACCTCACCATGGGCGCAATGGTCTGTGCTGCAGCGCGCCTGGCACTGACACATGTCGTCTCGATATGGGGAACCGCCAATATGACGGCGGCCTATCGTCAGACGCACGAGTTCACTGAGAGGGAGCTCTACGAACGGCGGATTGGTAGCCAGCTGTCTCTCGCCAACCGCGTGTTTTACACTTCATAGTTAGTCTTGCTCTAAGCCCCCCGAGTCGTGTTGTATGGCGCTTGCTCCGCATCTTCCGGATCAAGCTGCTATCGGAAGGTCACCGTCCTGTGCTCACCATATTTCCGTAGTCTTTGGTTGCAGAAGCTAGTTCTGCTAGACTTGTATCGCCGACTGATGCGCGATCTGCCTCACGAGAAGATAACTATCAGGGCGTACCTGTTGGTCTTCTTTGCCTGCTACGTCACAGTCCAAGTCAGCACATTCAGTGAATGCAAACCAGTCAGCCTGTACTGGCAGATTATGCCCGATCCTGGTATGTTCGTCCCCAGTCCTGCTCCGGTAGACAGAACGTTAACCTAGGCTAGGCAATTGCGTCCAGGCTCAAGTGCAGCTCGTCACGCTTGGCATCCTCAACGTCGTCACCGACACGATGCTCCTTGTCCTGCCCATCCCCATTGTCGTCAAGCTGCAAGCACCCTGGGGCCGCAAGGCCCAGCTATTGGGCCTCTTCACGCTCGGCATATTTCTCATCATCATCACCCTTGTGCGCCTCCCCATCAACCATATCAACATTGACAGCCAGGTCAGCCGCTCGACGTGGGCCAGCACCGAGATGTTGACGTCGGCAATCGTCGTCAATGCTCCCGCGCTGTACGCCCTGCGGAACTGCCGAAAGCGGGAGAAATTGGGTCGAAGGACAAACCAAACCGGGGCCAGCCAAGGCCACAACAGCCATTCGGGGCACCACCTAGCCACGATTGGCGGCACAGAATCCTATCACATGCAGACCCGAGCGGCACCTACAGGCGGCATAACCAAGACGACAGAGGTCATGGTCGAAGGGCTGCGAGAGTCGCAGTCGAGAAACAGCAGAGAGTGTACGCGTAGCCCCGATGACTTGGACGGCGCCTCGAGGCCGTGCAGCCAGAGGCGAATGTTGCACAAGTGAACAATCGGCCGGCCATGTACACGTAGTTGGCGATGCCAATTGACGAATTCTGGGAAACATCGAGGCACTGCCTGCTCCAGTGAATCCGTAAAGTTGGAGGCTTCTGATATGATGTCGTCCGACTCACTTCAGGCGTCTCCCCGGCCGAGCCTCCGCGCCGGACCATCGCTTCGGCGAGGCCCCACTTTCGGCCGCCGTTGCGCCACTCCCGATGGCCCTGCGATGCGCCTCGCATAGCATCTTAGCCAGCCTGGCCAGAGGTCCGAGAAGCAATGCCGTGTGTGGGAGGAACTCGGCCTTGATGTCTTTGTTCTCCCCAACAGCGTGGCTCGGCTGCGGCGTACATGTACCCTGTGCGCTCTTCGGGTACGAGATTCAACATACTACATGTATGTTTCCGCAAGCCTCGAAGGCATGGAAGAGATGCTTGCTGCTATGGCGGTGTAGGAACATGCGCGAGCACTCCCAGATCTCCGCAAACGAACAAGCTGTACAATATGCTCACCATAGCCGGGACGAAGCCGATGACCCGGGAGCCACCGCAGAGGGCGGAGGGACAATGAAACCAACGGCCGAAATAGACATTAAATTCTCTTTTTATGTATATTGCACCTCTCGTACGCGTACATTTCGCGCACGTTCCGCTCAGCTGGCCACACAAGCCGCAGAGCAAGACGGCCGGGGCATCGGACACCCGAGCTGGGCGCCGGTCCGGGTCTCTCGGCCGACAACCCGGTCCAGGCCGATTCGCCAGCCGTAGCATATGCCGCCGACTCCAGCATGCAGCGCGGTCAACGGCTACGCATGCTCTCCCATGGCGGTGAGGCCCAGGTGAGCTACTCATACTCACACCCCTTGCAACCACTCACGCACGCAGTCTGCAACCCATCCAAGTCTCCTATGCACCCAACATTTCGCGGGTCCCCCACCCCCAACTAAACTCTTCTCGCCAGATTATTCTATTCGTACACTCATCTATCGTCTACACCCTCAACATGTCCGAGACATTAGATACATTACATCCCCTCACCCGGAGCTCACCCCCACATCTCACGGCAAAGTTCTTCATCAAACCCCTGCCGCTCCCAATCTCAGGGTCCGGCGCCAAATTGCCTCAATAGGCAAGTGCCCAATTCTCACCCCTCACCCTCGGCCCATCTTCCGCCACGAGATGCGATTCCGAACGAGATTTATTGTTTCCCCATGGCTCCAACCTTGCGCGATAGTGACTCCTACTATGGATGAGATGGCGAACCGAACCGATACGGGCAGGCACATGCGGGAGGAGATGAGGTGTACGTCGCTCAATATGGCAGCTTGTTGACCCAATGGGCGTGATTCTACTTTGTACACTTGGCACACCGATTTCCACGCCAATGCCTCGCGGCGGACGCCCTTCGTCTCTTATCAAATCATACATCCTGGACGAGCAGATAAGCCTTTCGTCCCGCCCACACAAAGGTGCGTCGGGCAGACGTGCATCTGCACTGGATCCCTTGCAGCGGGGCCAATGAGAGGCGGGCACATCAACAGAACCCAAAAATGCACACCATATGATCCGAAAGGTTGATAACGTTGTGTTGACAGCAGGAGATAGGTATCCTGACATTCCCATACCCAGCCCGCCAAATGAAATGCTATTGTTCCCGGTCCCTCGCGTCGCAATGCAGTAATAAAAAACAAACTTGCGCGCGACGCTTGATCCATTCCGGCCCTGCCAATAAAACTCCGATACCCTAGCTTCACATTCAAGCCGAAAAGAAATACCATACGCCACGGAAAAATAAATAAATACGTTAAGGGCTATTGAGCCAATTTTCGAGGCACTGGGACCTGCTGCGCTGGGCACTCGCCGAGTGGATCCAGCCGTGTGGCTCCCGCAAGTGCCCGCGACGACACTGCTTCGTTCCGGGAGATGCCGCTTCGATTGTGGAGACTGCTCATCGTGAGCCAAAGTTCCACGTCAAAAGGCCCGGCGGGGCGCAGTCCAGTGTAAGAAATTTTCAAGACGCATCCGGCCCCTGGCGGTTTGAGCAATGAGTCAGGCCTGTCAAACAGGGTCCTCGGAACACGGGGCATCGACGACGCAACGCGTAGAGTGGGAGCGAGCAGGCACCGGGTTGCACGGCGACGGGGGTGGTGCGCCGCCTTCCCGATCAGGCATCTCTGCTGTTCGCAAGGAGCTGGAGTGCATCGCATGCCTCGGAAACGCCCTGCGGTTGCTCTCTCGTTCGTCCCGGGGCGTTTCTGCGCTCTGGCACCGCCGACGGAGAATCCAGTTCGCGTCAACGTGGTAGCCGATGAACGTCCCTCTTGCGGGTCAGGGTAGGGCTCGGCTTTGCTGCCGGCGCACTGACAAGAAGCCTTCGGCAAACCTTCCAGAGCCCTTCGACGAGCGGATCGAGCGGAGCCCTTACCCAATCGATGGAGTCGACGCCAGGGTCCCGACGCCCACCATTGGCGGCGCAGGCCCGCTCTGCAACCTTGGTCGATGGAGCCGATGCACACCTGCCGGGCCTCCAGATCCATGACGTGGACTCCGCAGCGAACCGTCAGTTCTGCATTGGAATAGGTACCGGCCCTGTTCCACATTCGTGGCAAGAGGTCGAGTGGCCTGGACTGTCGCGGAGCCGCAGTGGTCATACTCGTAGAGCCGAGCATGTCGGCCAAAGAGGAGCAAACCAGCCTCGGCTTCAGCAGCTCACCGGCGTCCAACGAGCGGGCACGCCGTTGGGGCCAATCTCGTAGGGCCGCATAGACGGTTTCCTCGGCGGCAGCGCCCAACGCGCCCGGCCTGGCCGCTGGTTGTCCAGCTTGCCGACTTTCCGCATGGCCATCTCCATGACGGCGATGCGGATAAAGTCCGAGTTCTCTCGCATCTCGCGCTGGCGCATGCCCGGGACCGGCGTTTGGCTGCCCGACCGGGCCGGGTGCTGCTGCGAGCTGGCGTTGGTCGTGGAAGCCGCCTGCGGGGACGTCGCTGGGTAAGGGCCGCGCGACGAGGATTGCAGCGACCGCGAGCGGTGGACCTTGTAGGTCTGCATCTGGATGGAGGCGGCAAAAGGCCGCAGCTGCTTGGGCTGCGGGTCGATGTGACTGCTCGTGGTCGGGTTCAGGTAGCGCCGCAGCTCGGCCGAGGGCATCTCCTCCGTCACTGGGGGCCGGCGCTCATCCGCGTAGGGCACGCTGGGGTCGATGGTCAAGATGGACCGCGTCAGGAAATCGTCGGGCGGGATGGAGGAGAAGTTGATGCTGGAGAACGACTTGGCGGCGGACCGCAGCGCGCGTAGAGAGGCGGTGAGGTTGGACTTGAAGACGGAGCGTAGCGGCTTGAAGGGCTCGAGGAACTGCGGCTTGCTGACCTCGTCGGCGGGCTGCTGGCAGACGACAAAGTCCAGCTCGTCGAGGCCCACGCAGTCGACGGCGAGCGGGTGCTCCTCGATGGCGTCAGGAGGCGAGCGTACGGGTTCCAGCGACCTGCGCATGGGGCTGCGCCGCCTCGCGTGCGACGACGAGCTGATGATGCTGTCGGGCGTGTCGACCGACGATACCATGTCCGTAAGCGAAGGGATCGAGTCGGCCGACGTGGTCCGAGCCAGGGCAGACCCAATGTTGCTCTCGCTGGCGCTGTCGTCGCCCAAGTCCTCGGGCGGCGACAGCAACAGGTCCATGGGCCCGCGGGCCAGCGTCAAGCTCAGCTCCTTCTCTGACACGTCCTGGTCGCTGACAATATCGTCGACGGTCAGCGGCTTGTCGCCTCCGGGTCGGCGGCGCGTCAGGCGTGGAATGTCGGTGACGGCCAGCAGGGCCGCCATGGACGGGGAGAGCGACTCGGGCGAGTGAACATGGCGCGGGTGTCTCCTGCGGTGGGCGACGTTCCGCTTCACGGGGCCGTGGGCCGTCTCGCGGCCGCCGTGCTTGTTGTTGGGGATCTGGACAGGGCTCGTGGGCGTCGCCGGGCGGCAAGTGATGGTGGTGGTGCCGGGGGGACTCGAGGGCGAAAGACTGCTGCTGACATGGCGCTTGACTCTGCCGCGCTTGACCATGGTTGCATCGAACTCGGACGAGGTGGCCGAGGAGACGACGGAGGCGGTCGACGAGGAGCTCGTCGACGAGGACGCTGATCGGACGGGCTTGACGGTGATGGTGACGGCTGCGTCGTCCGGCCTGCTGATTGCATGCTTCGGATTTGTGCTGGAGATAAGGCTGCTACTGCTCCGAGGCGACGCAGTGCGAGCGGCGGCGGTGGGTTTGTTGAGAATGGTGTCTGTTGATGTCGGTTTACTCGAGGAGCGTGTATGCGATGGCGGAGATGGGTGAAGATGCGTGTGTGAATACGGGTATGAGTCTGGATGCGAGGGCGACGAGGAGGATGTGGAAGACGTGGACGCCGGGTCGTGCCTGGACAGGCCGGAGAACAGGAGCGACATCATGGCGGCAGGCGCACGCCCCAGGGCGTTTCGCTGGCCGTTCAGGGGACCGCTGCCCTGGGACAACGGTCAACGGTGCTGCAGTGGCCGGCGGGGGCTGCAGTTGCAGCTGCAGCGCCCTGTGCAGCCCGGTCGCGTGTCGCTGGATTCCAGTACGTAAGGGCAACCGGGGGCTCCAGGAATGGCGGGGGGGCCCGATTTGGGAGGCGGCGGGGGTCCCGACGCCAGCGGTGCCTTGCAGCGGGCGACGACGACGATGATGTTGATGGCGATGCTGTGTAGGTGCGAGGAGAGGAAAGAGGAGGAGGAGGAGGAGAAGAAACGGAGTCGGTCGGATGGAAGAGACGAGGACGGGCCCGTCACGGCTTGGCTGCTGGATGACGGGGCCACACGGGCGATGCCTTATCAGCGGCCACGCGAGTGAGTGACGGGGGGGTGTGTGGCCGCACGACGCCAGCGAAGAAGGGTCTCGCGGAGACCCCGAACACTGACTGGGGCGCTATCTGTGCACGCACTCGTCTCGTACCCTTGGGAAGGGGATCGCAACGGGGCGTGCCAACTGCGAAGCAGCGGTATACAGTAAGATACAGTACCCGTGCACGCGTGCTCATGCGGAGAATTTAATGCTTCGCCTCCCCTCAACATCGATGACATGCCGGGACACGATGGATGACGGCCTCCGCGCTGGGCGTCAGTCATACGAGCCCGAGGGCAGCACCAGCGACGCCGCCGACTAATCAGCGAGCGCCGTCGCTAATCAGAATCCCCAGAGCGAGTCGCCCGCTGCACAGGGTCGGTCACTCGCTGATAAGGCCTCCGCTCGGCTGGGCACCCCGACGCATCCGGGCGAGGGTGAGGGTTCTGGAATCCTGGGGCATGGCTTCGCGGCTAGTCGGGTGGAGGCCTAGTGCCACGCTGTTATCGACCCTAATCGACCCGACCCTCATTTGTTGAAGGAGCTGCCTGGCTCATCTGCGTCTTATCGCGTCACGCCCGAGGCTCAGCAGCACTCGCAGCGACGCATCGCGTTGCATTCGTTTCCCGCGGTCACGTCCATCGCCCGCAGGCCCTCCTCGCACGGCAGCTCGTTAGATTCGAGTCCTCCCCCGAGGGCAGCAAGCCCGGTCTGAAACTGCTGCGGCGGCGGCGGACTCGCGATCCGCCTGGCTGGTACCCGCCGGCCCCGCAGACGAACGCCCGCGTGACCGAGTACCGGCCGTACGAGTAGCACTGGTGCCAATCGCGCGCCGCCATCACGGGCGCGCTTCTTGGCCACATGCGCTGCGAGCCTTATCAAGGAGCAACGGGCGGCATCAAGTGACACTGCATCGCCCTGCTCTGAGGGCTTCCCGGCGAGCGACACGGTGGCTGCTGTTGCTGTTGCTGCTGCTGCTGCTGCTCCTCTCCTCCAAGCCGTGCTCGCAACGGCTGGAGATGGGATGCCAGTCTAGCCGATGCAACCCATGACGCCAGCCCGAACCATGGACACGCTGATCGAAGAGCCAGAGGCGATGATCCCTCGCATTGAAAGCCTGCAAGGTGGCCGCTATCGAGATCGCGGCTATACATATGTACAGATCATATACTCCGTACGGTGCTGTACTGTACGCATCAGCTCCTCAAGTCACTCGTCCAGCCTGGCTCGGCTCGTCGCGGGCCAGCGTCGCCATCGAGCATTGGAACACGGCCGAGTATATTGCGAGCCCCCCTCTGGTTCCTACGCAACGTCCTGTTCCGTCGCAGTGCCCGCCCTGTTTCGATGCCGCCCGTCCATCCACGCTCACCCTCTGTCAGTCGCACGCCGGCACTTGCCGCCGCCCGCAACGCCCCTCTCATGTCCTGATGAGCCTGCTCGCCCGTCTCTCCCATCCACCGGTCCAGACCGTAATCATCAACGGCACCGTGCTGCTTATCGCTGGGCTGCGCTGCATCGAGCCGGCTCCTGCACCATGCCGTCATACCCACACTGGCAGATGCGGGGGCGGGATTGGCGGGCTCACCTCCCTGCAGGGTCTCTTTGGCGGCCCCCGCATTGCCGATCCAGGCCACCAGCCTTTGCGTCCCCTAAAGGCAGCGCCCATTGCCTCGTAGAGAGTCTCCAGCGCCGCATCTCCCCCCATCGGGTGCCAGCCGTAGTTCTTGGCTTCAGGACAAGGCTCGCTTGCATGCATGGCGAGAGAAAACGGTCTGGCCCGGATGCATCATGATGCTGTTCGCCATAGATCAGCGCTCATCGATCGGCCATCATGCGCGCACCACTTCTCCACAGCGACAACGCTCCTCTCAACTCTGTTCATACGCAGTAAGGCAGCATGGGCAGACACACTAGGAACTCCACGCCCCGCCCGTAGACCCCCGCCTTTGACGAAGCAGCAAGGCCATGGCGGTCCTCCATGTTCAGCTGTCGCGTGGAGCAGTGAACGCCCTCGATAGCGCTCGTCGTGGCGCCAGCGAACTGATCGGGACCAAGTGACCTGCCAGCCGCCACGAGGCGTCAATAATGTTCTCGTACACGTAGTCGTGTGCTGCTGAGCTATTCGTCAAGCAAGCCCATCCCATCACTCAGCTGCGGCTGCAGGTCGTCCGACCGCCGTCTTGGTAGCTGTTGACTCTTCGTGCTCAATAGGCTCGCTGTCACTCTATAGTCTAGTGCCCGCGAATACGCAGCGGAAGCCAGATGAAGAGACGGGAGCTTGCAAAACATAGTACTGCACCCCGAACCTAAGGTGGTGCTACTATTATTTATATAATTACCTGATATGCGTTATAATAGTCTTAAATAACTTATTTATTCTATTTACCAGCGCGTACGAGCTATCGATCTGATTATACCTGCGACTGGGCTTGGTACACGGGCTGTTCTATGCTGATACGTCCGGCCTGGAATCTGGTTGGTACGCGGGCCGTTCTATCCCGATTTCTGTCTAGCTCCAACTTGGACCACGACAACAACTGCCAACGGTGATTATGTCTGATAACTGTGGCCCGACAGCGAGCGGCAGCGGTGATAGCACAAGCCCTGTATTTAGCTAAGCCCTGCGTGGCTCCTGTGCGGCTGGCGACACAATTCCGAACGTCTGAATGCCCAATAATTAACTGTCAGCTGGCTCGGCTGGTTCAGGTGGGTTAAGTGTCAGAGGATCACTGGATCTGGCAGATCGTCGGCAAAACTTGTGTTTTCAAGAGGGGTTCTTTCGGAGGCCTCACTTTCATGAGTTTCCACAGGCTTCCACATGCGCCAGGCAGCAGGCGCTGCGCCGAAGAGGCACAGCCAAACAGGTGCAAAAAGCCTTGTACACGATATCCTCATCATACTCTAATCAAGTTTTGCCATATATTCGTTATCCTATAAATTTACTGAGTTAGAGCAGCTGAATTTGCCATCATGGAACCCCATTCTCACAAAACCTCCAAGCCACAAGACGGCCGCCGCAGGTCCCGCTCGCCAGCCACCTCCCGGAGTCAAGACGAAACAGGATCACCTTCTCAACAATGGCCTCGTACGAGGCGCCTGTCCCTGGCGTCTCGCTTCCTACGAGCTCCGCAAATGATGGATGAAATCAAGGAGGAATGGGCCGCCACTGAGCGAGCTTGGGAGGCAGAAAGAGAGCGCCGAAGGAATCTGGACCCGATGGAGCGGCTTAGGGAAGACGGCCAGAAATTACAGGACGAAATTCTTTCCGATCAGAATATGTTGGTTACATTCGAGGAGTCCCGCTCCGCGCGAGCCCAATGCCGTGCCGAAGACGACTGCTTTTTTGTCCTAGCCGAGATCCGTACTGGGAAGATAATCACAACCATGTTTCGAATCCGTGTAGACGGAGTCAAGGGGACGTTCTGGCGCCCTACGACACACTATTACCACGTCCCGTGCTTTAATCAGATGGTCGATTTAGAGGATCTCATCCCAACAAAATTCCGGCTTGATCCTCAGACGTCTTGGGGCCTTTTGATCAGGAAGTGGTTCGAACACAAGGGCTGCATCAGCTTGGATAAACTTTCAACTTACATCGAGGCATATAAGGCTTACCAAGAGAAGCATTCGGATTTCAGCACCATGTGGATTAAGGGGTCGCTCGATCATGAACGACGATGTGGGGCCGATCAAGCCACATGCACATGCCTACCAGAGCCTCAAACACCTGAGAAGCCAGTGCTCAAAGATTATAAGACTGGCGAGGAGGGATGGTGTAGTTTAGGAGACGTGATGAAGCATCCCAACTTCGACGACATGCGTGACGAGCTCTGGTTCATCATGGGAGGTGCTGAAAGGAGGGTTTATCCGGAGACCGAGGGGCAGAGCGAGCAGTCTGGCCGCAGCTCAGTTGCGACGGATGCTAACGATGCAACACCGGATACTGGCTCTGCTGAGCCTGGAGCCTCTGGACAACGCTACTAAGCGACGTACCGAAAATGAGCTGCATCGTCGCCTCTGCCTCGCCGCCGCCGCCTGCCCTCATTAGCCGGGCGACTAGAGTGTGAGCGGCCGGCAGCCCTGGTATCGACCAGAGCAAAGCAACGCAATAACGTCTAATAAACGCCATAAACGCAAGAACGCAACGTAACGTAACGCAAAGCCCCAGAGCCCAGAGCTAGCCAGCAGCCCAGCAGACCACTCCGCCGAGCCGGAGCCAGCAACCCAGGCAGCGGCCCAGCCAGGCAGCCAGCCAGCAAGGAAAAGCTAGCCATCTGAGCTCTACTGTAACGGTTTGGATTCCCGAGGGATAAACTGGAGGTTTATGTTAGCAGAAAGGCGTTACACGACTCAAAGGTATCCAAGAGGTTTGCTGTTTCTTAGGACGCCAGTCAGGCTGTAAGAGATATTATGGAAGTATGGTGGAGGTGTGCAGCAAAAGAAGATGGAGGTATGGAGACTAAAGCAATGGAAGGTTGTCACGTGCGAATGGCCAGCTATAATATGGCGAATGTCCTCCCGTAAAATTTTAACGAAGGTCAAGCTTCAGTCTTACATTAGCATGACTACTTGGTCTGCTCATTCCTGACTGTCCTTTGACTTTGACTTGCACCCATCGTGACTTGTGGTCATAACAATTCCATCGTGACTTGTGGTCATAACACAGGCTGACACGAGCAGTATCACAAAGTATCCGTTAATAAGCTTTGCACTTCTTTAAGAAAGAATTAAAGACTTAGATTAATTACTAGAGATCTAGCTACCTACTCAATAGGTAAAGACTATTGTATATCTATCTATCTAGCGCTCTATTAATTAGTAGTGTACTTACCGTGCTCCGTAGTCATCCTACTAAGCGAGGTGATCAAGGTGAGTATCACTCTTAATTACCTTAGCCCATACCCGGGAACTATGATAAGGTGAGCAGGCCTCCCGAATGGGCCATGAATGTTGGTTCGTAACAGGAAGTTCGAAAGAAGAGAAGAGATCTTGCCCGCTCTTCCACACTTAGGAACTTCAGTTCGCACTAAATTTTTAGCTTATGGCACTGCGAATATATACTGTAGTCGCCAATTTACTAGTACATACGGCCATACCTACTAGAATACACGGGATCCCGTCCGCTCTCCCTTAGTTAAGCTAGTAAGGGGCAGATTAGTAGTTGGGTCGGTGACGACCAGCGAATACCGGCTGCTGTATGTTTCTTACTTTTTTGCGATTTTTTTCTCTATTTATCTTTTGCTCTTTGTCTGAATCTTCTCATGTCGATGAGTGCATAAACCTCCATGGGCAGGGAGCCGCCGGCCCATCATGCGGCCTGATGCATGTTGGCCGAGACATGTCCCAATTGGGAGGTCAGCCTGAGCCTGCCGCACCCCTGAGTAGCGCCGAAATCGGTCCTCTATCGTCCTCCCGTGAACGCCTCCTTTTTGACCAAAGGGAAAATGCGCTTCATGATTGAGGTTTGCATGCTTAATTCGAGGCGATTGCGAGGCGATTGACGAGACATCAAGAAAGACATCGCAAGACTGTTTATCGTTCGAGGGACCGTTTTGGCAGAGTGGGTTTGTTTCCAGCTGCTCGCCGCTAGCTCCGTGCGAGACAACTGGCAACTCATCTCACTACGAGTATCCGTCCAGGTGTCGGAGCAAGAGACTCTTCATTGGAAAGCCTTCCAAGATGCCAACAGCGGCAGCCAGCTGTTCTGCAAATGCCCCCTGTGCGCCCAATGATGATGTCGAAGTTGTACGAAGAATGCGAAGCGGGGACTTGGAGAATGAAACTTACGCGGGCTGGTGCGGACGGACAGTTTTCCCCATCGTCGCCGAGCCCGCCAAGAGCGCATGAGCATCCATCTACAGTAAAGCTTTTCCCTTGCAGCCCATGATCAAAATTTTCTCCCGCCGCCTGCGATTTTGAGTCTCTGGCTGCGCGGGTCGACTTGCTCGGGATTTGCAGCCCGAGATCGGGCCAGCAGTTCATCTCCGCCCAGTCTTCACGGCCGTCGCGCATCACTTGCCGGCGACATTCGGCAGATGTCACCCAGCGGCATCACTTTTACTCACTTTACACTTCATTCAAGATCAGCGTGTCCCGCGGCTCTCTGTTATACCGGCGGGTTCGCCAACGTCTTGGTTGCGCGAGAGTTCAAGTTTGCAGCACCGCACCGCAATTCGTACGACTCCACGGCACGACCGAAAGGTTCTCGCTTCAGGAAGGCTTGAATTGTGCCATTCTACATCTTGGCATTTCCTACTTCCATCATTATGTAGGCTGCACCTCATGTGCCTCTTCCAAGTCACGATGCCCACGCCGGCACTGGCCAAACCGACCACCAATTGCCGCGGCTTCCTGGGATATAACGGGCAAGGGACGGTTGAGGGCCGTGAGGCTGCGCATTGGCGACATGTCCCGACGGTGCGGTTAGTGAAAAACCTTCTTATTCGTACGACTTGAACGAAACGTGCTCAATGCTGGGTACATTACTGCCCCGCTGATATGCGGCGAATAACTGAAAAGCCTATTTGCCGCCTGTGCGCCGTTCATAATTATCAGGTAGTGATTTGCACCGATTTATCTCCTCGAGCCATCGATAACATCTCACATACATGGCTTCGAGAAAAATCACACCGATTCCGTGTTCGCACTGCTACATCATATTGTGTTGTCGGACGACTTGAGGTTGACCTACATACCCAGCTTGGCTATCTCATGCTTCGTCTACATGTACGGAGTACCTGAGGTGAAAATGTTCCAGATTCACGTGATAGAGAGTTGCATATAATCTAAGGAGTATTGATCCGCTCCAGAGGCCATCTCGAACTGTGACGACCTCGCCAGATCATACGACCAGCCTTTGCGCAGAAAGTGCCCGGCACGTTGTGACGACCGAGTAGCACTATAACGCCTACCTAGAGTATCTCTGCGATCTCGTCTCCAACTTTCTCTCGCCCACGACACTGCGACGGAGCCCTAGCCATTCATGCAATCCACCCACGGCAGCTGTCGCGGCTTTCCACCAGGTCGATCAAGATAAACTTGAGTATTGAACCTTGAAGCGGCTGGATGTTTTAGGTCGCTCCGCGACCAAGTCGGTACGGGGTAATTTTATCATACGATGATGTTATGCGCGCTTCATGCTCTGCGGCACTTCGTCAGGCACGAGTTCTTCATGGTGATCCATGAGCGGCACTTAGTAATGCCGATACAAACTAGCGATCATGCAAATGCCACGTCAGATTATAACGCGAATTCTCGTCGACTGGAAAGACGTGGAAAGCAGGATACAATGTCGCGGAGGTGGGAAGGAGTCACGACTTATAAAAGGCAGCCAGAGTCCACCATGACTTCACAGCATCGAGCCTCCGTCTTCCAAATCTGCATCTTATTCGAATCTGTCTTTCCGCATCATGACCGCAAAGCACCGACGGCTCGTCATGGGCAAGCGCTGGGTTGATTTCGCGCTCGGCACTGCGCTCATACTCTTCTGGATGCTCAATTTCCACGCCGGAACCGCTTCTGGGTTAAGCCTCCGGCGCTCCAATGGAACCAATACTCGTACCAGCTATTTCGTGAAAGTGAGGAACCCTATGCTCTCGCGACGGGCAGCCTTGGCCAGCCCCCCACCAGACTACGAACCCGTCGAGGATGGGGACATGGAAACAGATTCTGAACGCCAGGCTGAGTCCGGCACCGACTATATGGACCTTGACGAAGCGGACCTGGGCTTCTGGGAGCCTGATACAGAGATCGAAGGCACTGACATCGACAAGAACCAGCCAACCATTGTTTACCGTGGATGCACAGATTATGGAGGCCCAGCGCGTAGCGAAGCTAACGGCGGAATATTCCCCCATGGGATCAATTACACAAGTCCTCTTCATTTTAGCATTTTTAAACATGTCTGGGGTGAGCCCGGCCAAACTGCTTTCGTGTCGACGACGTCGAGGATCAATAACGCTGCTGCGGATATCCCCGGCGACGTCCATAGCACGGGGCGCTGGATTGCGGTCATAAGTGTCACGCCCAACATGATCGATGCCGACAACACGTTGGGGAGGTTTAGACACACGGGTATATACGGGAACAGCGAGTACCAATTCAGCGCTCTCGGCGGTGTGCTCCATGAGCAGATCCGGGGTTGGTTTCCCTTGCCACATTGGTTCGACTCGGCTTCATTTCGCCACCAACTGGAGCATGACGTACCAAACGAGCGGTTGATAATCAGAGTTGACGACCGACCTCCGATCGAAGACCTAGACCTGGCTGGGATCTCGGAGCCGGAATCGGGATATGTTCAAATGCAGGTCAACACAGCTTACCATCAAAGGTTTAATGGACTTGGCACCACGCCATTCCACCCAAGTCTCGCTGGTCTGCCGGAACATAACAAGGGTTGGGCTACGCGCCACGACACATCCTGGGGAAATGCAGTGCTGGAGCAGCGCGCCCTGCCACGATGGCGAGACTGGCAGAGCCGGAATATCTTTCTTCAAGGCGTGAATCCAATCACAGAAGCCCTCGACCTCATGAATCGCCACTCGGAACTGCTAGTATTCAGCGGGCATTTCCCGTTGCGGGAGCCAGCGTTGGGCAGTCTCGGCAAGTCTCCATTGAAGCCACGACGTGCTTCCGTTGACAGATCTTGTCCTAACCCTCGACTCTCCAGATTCCGAGGCATCATGCCCAGCCCCGAGCACATCTCGGGCGGGTTGCTCTAAGCCTGAGAAACCGACAAGGGAGCAAAAGATAGAGAACTTCCTCAAATTACTGGCCTTCTTCGGGATCGATACCGTAGAATTACTTCCCGAGACTCTAGAACTCTTGAGAAGCGGCTTAGTAGGAGAGGACGAGTGCGACGCATTGCTGAAGAGGCTAATGGATCAACTCCCGAGGAAGCATACCAGGCGTGACGAGCCAAGAGCTCTTGGAAAAGGTACGTGAAAAGGCATAGTCACCCTAACGCTACTGGCGCTTGTGCGAAAACTTAAGACGTGGCAGTCCGAGCGGAGCAGAGCAAATGCGCCCGGTTCCAGGATCTCATGCTATCTATCCGTAAGTCCAGGAAGGACGAAGACAATGAGGTAAAGCCGGACGACAGAAAGGACGAAGACCACGTGGCAAAGCCAGACGACATTGTGGACGAAAGACGAAGGCTTATTGAGTGTGCCCCCGGGTTCGAGAAAGTCATTCAGCCACTCCGCCGCACCAAAGAAAAGTCAGTTAGTAAGGCGGAATCTATTTGGAACTGCATATGCCTCGATACGAGCTGACGTGGAGTCGCAGCGGCCAGAGCGCCTGCCAGTCGACTAGAGAGCCGGAAAGACTGCGCCCAACTTATTGGTGAATGGGGGAAAGCGCATGGTCTCGATTGTGACTACGTTGCAGACCGCAAGGAAGCGCTTTGCAAGCTGCCCAAGATGGAGTGTCAGTATCTCGACCCGCAACACCAGGGGCCACCGGTCTGTAAGATGCCAACTGGCTCCCCCGAATATATGGTCAATTACATGGAGGTAACGGCTGCGCTCTTGCACGACGAATATGGCAATGCTGGAACCAAAAGTCATATTCTGCTTGGCTGGAACTATACGAAAGATACAACAGCTCTGTCAACCGAAGAAACCAACGCTGGAGACGTCCTCGGACCTAAAACGGTCCCCATAGCGACCGTTTGGAGCGCAGATGATGGGATGATCCCCTATAGCCTCCTTCAAGGGGTACGCTTTGTTCTCCGAGACCAGCGGGATGCCCACTTCTTTGGCAGCAAACACGGGGAGCGTTTCGCTATTGACAGTGAGTCCTCAAGGTCCACCTTGTGCTTTGGTGGCTCCTTAACGTGCTAACGCGGACCATTAGAAATGGAATTCATGCTCAAACTGGCAAGTCCCGACCTCAACAATCTGGAGTTTTATTACGAGAGATGGAATATGGGTTTGTGGTGTGATGCATATATCGGGTACGACATGATCGCAGATGCTGTGGTGAGCAGCGGAAAGTACGTTCCAGAAACTCCAACAGGCCGTCGTTGCAGTTTTCTCTTCTACCCCCCGGAAGACGACAAAATGGGTTGGTGGAAGGGTTGGGAAGCCGAAATTCGATTTACTGAACTCGACAAGTGTTTAAAGGAGAAGCCGCACTGTTGGAGCTTCGTGGATAGCAGCCAAGATTTTTGCTGCAGCCACTGAGGGAATTGCAGATGAATAACCATAGGGCCAATGCTTCTCCCATTCATAGTCCATAGATTATCTTGATTTGTTTGGTTTCAGCGAAAATATTGAAGTTCTGATTTTACGCGAGATCTCTCTAATGCTCTCTTGCTGATAGACCTTTAGCACCGTACGGGATCTGGTGCTGTCAAGTCCGAGACTCTCCGACTAAGTCGTTGGCGGGCTGTCACTTCCCTCTGCTCGCTTAGGTGGATAGATGAGAGGTTCAAGATGGGAGGTTTAGACTTCGTCGAGGCTCTCGATCTGGCAGGGAGGTGTCACTCTCGTCTTGAAAGCCAAGTCCCAGCAAGTCGATATGCAGAAAGGTCGCCATGCGACTTTTATGACGTCGACATGTACGGCCAGGACGAACACCTTTGAAGAGTATTTGGCGTGTAACATAAGGGCTTTGGGCAAGCTGAGCCCGAAACATCGCGTGGGAAAACGCAGTGTAATGGGGTTCTCGGACCTGTGTGTGACCCCCTTTCCTGTGACGGAGGTGCTTACGGCCCAATCACCAGGACTCCCGTTTCAAGTGAGGGTTATTAGTTCTTCCTCCAATCCCCATGTTTCCAAGTCTTGAACACCTTTGTCTCCATTCAAGACATCTGGGTACCCGTTGTGGTCAAGCACTTTGCTCAAAACCAGTTTGGATCCCACAAGCTTGAAGCGGCCTGCCTCAGATGTCCCGCGGATGATAAGTGGCGACCTCGTACCAAATATCACGCAGCATATGTCACCTTCCCTCCTGGACTTAGGCACTAGACCGACGAAGGCAGGCGGCACGAAGCGCAGCTGATCTTTGGGGCGACAGTCACATAAGCGACCTTAGCCCGACGAATGAACGTCGGGCAATGGTTGGTAAGCTGAGGGGGCAAGTCAGGCGTGGCGACGCGGAATAAATAGACTGTACTGGTAGCAGCATACTAAAATTTTCGTTGCCCTCTGCATCAAGTTTGTTTCACTATAACTCTACCGGCGACTGCGATATTGCTCCTCACTCATTCCCGACGCGAAAAGATGGGGAATTGTGAAACCTGCGGCGGCTCAGGCCAAGTTAACGGGCAGTCATGCCCTACGTGCACGGCTAACTAAAGCGAGATGCGGGCGTTAATTTGTACGATCGACAGGTATCTATGCGCCTTTTGCCTCGGTAACGACTCCTGCATCTGGATGGGCCTTGCGCTTACGAACTTTAGTTAGCCAACTGAGCACCTGAGAGAATGCTTGCCTCATGATGTGAGGAGACGAAAGGCCTGTCTCTAGGGTCCATGACCCCGAGCCACCTGGCACTGTCCAAGATCTCAAGAATGTTCAAGTGGTCAAGCCCCTCTGCTTCGCGGGCCAAGGCCGCCTCTTGAACAACCCAACCTCGATTGAACCAAGGCTGTTTAACCAAAAGATGGAATGACTCCCAGCCTTGATGCGTCAAGAGCTTGTCCGTTTGGATTGGAAAAGGAAAGCCATTAGTTTCCCACATGAAATTCTCTTGCGTAAAGACTTCATTGATCATACAATTGACGGCCGTCAAAAGTTCTGCCACAGCTGGTGCATGCGTGTTGTGAGATTGTCCTAAACAAGTAAGAGTACGATCTAACTGTTGGTATATTTGCTCCATCAGTGAGACTTGGTGGCCTCGCTCTTCATTGTCTGCCTGGTTGACGCAGGTCTGATCCGCCCACAAAGTTCGGGCCTTGTTTTTTCAGACGAACCTGTCGCAGAGCCTCGGACAGATTTGCCGTGATGCGAGTGATTTTTCCGTCGCAAATTATCGACTGATCTTTGACTGGCATCCCCCAGAAATAAGAACGTGCTTCAAAAGGTGGGCATTTATCCAACTGTGCAGTAAACAATGTGCACTCGAGCGGATCATTGTATGTTGTGCACGGCAACAGATTTAGGAACCTTGCAAACTGGCCCTTCGTAATTGAGCGGTACACGTATCCACGCTCAGGTCTCACGTGTAACGGCTCTATCATTTCCTGAATCTGGTGTGTCGACATCGTGCACTCCGAGCGCAACTCGAATGCATATGAATTGACTTTGAAAGCTATCGAAGTGAAGGGTAGAAGAAGCTGGTCGAAGAGCGGGGGTGAAGAGGGGTTATGGAAATACCTTAACCAACAGTACGAAACAACTCGGCCGGCAATGTAACTCATTGGGAGCTACCAACTTCGTGGCCATACCTATTGCCTACATGTAGAAAATGGTGCTTTACAGGTAAACGGCCTGTCCAATCGTGCAATGTTGTTTTTGTTCTGCTTCACGTCTCTGAAGTGCTGACTGTAACATGCGGCTGCCGTTGAGTATCGCATAGCAAGGCAGGGGTGGCAGCCTGTATGCGACCCTACGCGTGCTAGCAGGGTGGACATGAAACATTGACGTAGCAGAATGAGCATCAGCAGATCGAACATCGAACACCTGCCATGGTGGCCATGGAATAAACAAATGCTCAGTCCACTTGCAGCTGGCCCAGATTGGGCTGTTAGTGATCTCTGAGGGACGAAGATCTAAATCCAAGAGATTATCAGTAGTGCATAATTAGCCGTGAAAAAGGGTGCAAGACAATGAGCCCTTGCTCTACTCGTAGAGTTGTGGTAGCTAGCTATTTCCCTGGTCAGATCTCAATCTTCCGATGGGTCTGCCATGCCCTTTAGGCATCCTGAGTATTTCTATTTGCGGTACCACATGCGAGTAATCTTGGTTCTTCTCATCTTGGCCTGAAGCTGAAAAACGCCATACAAGAGAGCTTCTGAGGTCGGGGGACACCCCGGCACGTATATGTCCACCGGCAAGATGCGGTCCACACCGCGAAGCACCGAGTAGCTATAGTGATAGTACCCGCCTCCATTGGCGCAACTGCCCATGCTTATAACCCATTTTGGATCAGGCATCTGGTCGTAGCATTGGCGCACTGCCGGGGCCATCTTGTTGGTGACGGTGCCGGCGACAATCATGACGTCGGCCTGGCGGGGAGACGCTCGAAAGATGATGCCCAGCCTGTCCTGGTCGTAGCGCGCCATTGATGTATGCATCATTTCGACGCCGCAGCAGGCGAGACCGAATGTCAGAGGCCATAGCGAGCCTTGGCGTGCCCAGTTGACGAGCGAGTCGAGAGTAGTCCTGAGAAGCTTGCCTGTTAGTGAGGGCCCGATGCTTCTGGGGAGCGCGGCAATATGGACATACAACACATATTCAACAGCCGAGTCCTCTTTCTGCTCCGTCAATGCCAACGCCTCGCCGGGCCTGGCTGCCAAGGATATACTTTTCGAGACTGGCTTATCATACGTGCTTCGGGTGGAAATGTGCGCTCTGGAGACGTTTAGGAGAGGCCGAACCGAGAGGCGTCGAAGGGGAGGAAAGAAGACAGTTCGGCGACACACTACAAATCAAGTCAGACTCTTGTTCCCATTTCACAGAAAATGAAAGTGATTGGGGTTTGCGTAGGAAGCGGCTTACATGGCATCATAATACTCGACTGCATCATGTCGTTTCTCTGACAACTTGCCAGGAGAAGGAATACCACTATGTGATGAAATGAGGAGTAGATTTCAAACAACGATGGCTATCGAACAGGCGTCACTGCCGAAGCGTAAAGAAACGGCCGACTCGTTCAGGGTGAGCCACAAATGCACAGTACATAAGTCAGGATGGGGCCGGGGAAGAGGCACAAGAGAAATTTGGCAAACCTCGTGAACGGCTCAAAAGTAGCACATCGGCAGAAACACACTGGATGCTGTAGATGTATTTGCAAAAGAATATCGGATGGCCAGCGTCGGTCTCGGGTGTTGTCCTCAGGTTGCTGACCCATCGGGACGTGTCGGGCGTGGTGGGTCCCGCTCTCTCCCGCAAGGCAAGAACCCACTGCGCGCGACTGACGTCGGACAAAACCCACCTCACGCATGCATCGGCTGCGCAACGCCATCACCTCGGGCACCCAATCCACGGCACTCCGTGCATCGATGCCATCGTCGCAAGTCTCGGCCGAGGCCCAGGAGGCCAGGGTCATCCCCGCTGCAAAGGCCCATGTGTGCGGAACGTGCGGCAAGCAGTACCAGCGGAACACGCACCTCCGCCGACACGAGGCAACCCGTGAGTGCACACCCCTTGGGTGATTATTTAGTAAATGCCATCATTTTGGCATGCTTGTGAGCCCTCTTCTTGGGTTGAATCAAGTGATGGCTCGATGCTTTGTCAGACCTTTTCACTCGCGTGCTCACGTGTTGTGTTTGCATGCCACGATCACGGCATTGCAAGCGCTTAAACTCACAATGCCGCCACGACACTCAGATTTCAAGTCCACACGACGTACTAATGCTCCTCACAGATGTCGAGACCTTCCGTTTCAAATGTCAATTTTGCCAAAAACCTTTTGCGAGGGGGTACGCACAATTCACGTCAAGGTCCCCGGTTCTGGCTAACACGACACAAGCGACGTGTGCCGCAAGCATTCCCTCAGCTGCGCCAAGAACTGCAAGCAGAGCCAGCCATCAGAGTCCCGCCGCGGCCAAAAACCCCGAGCATGCGAGGCTTGCTTCCGCAGCAAGCTGTCCTGCGACAGGAGCAGCCCCTGCGGACGCTGCGTGACGCGGAATCTGGCCTGCCACTTCCGCGACGAGCTGGACACCACCAACGCAATCCACCGACGGGATGAGAATGTAAAGGAAACAATTCATAGAACCAGCAGGAGCCAAACAAAAGCAGAGCTCCCCTTACTGAGGATTTTGACGAATCCCAATGCTGAGACGATGCTGGACGGCTTTACAAACAACCAGGTTGTTAACGAAAACATACCAGAGATGGATCTGGACGTGGAGTCCACGGAGCACAGCTCTCCATCGCTTGGTGGAGAAGATTCATTCAGCCCATTCATGTTTCCTCCCTTCCTGGAAGACCAAAGTCACGACCTCTCTTATGGCAGTGAGAGCTCCGCAACGCCTCGTTTCTGCGCCTCGGTTCCCGCTCTGAGAGCTGATGGGTTTAGCACACTGGAGAGACTCTCCAAAGCACTCATCCGAGAGCTGAGCGCTTTGCACTCCAGTCTTGCCGCCGTCGAGCCTTACCGCAGCAGATCGTTTGACCCGGAAGTAGCGCAATCAGTCTTTGCGCCGCATGCGCTGCGGAGCTTTACCAACACATACTTTCGGTTCAGTCACATCTACGTTCCCTTCGTCCACATGCCTTCGTTTGGCTCCGAAGAGACGTCAACGGCGCTGATGCTCGCGGTCGTGCTCGCCGGCGCATCTAGATCACCGCCCCGCGACGACGCTCTCTCCGCGAAACGCTTCTTCGATCTTGCCGAAGAGTACGCATTCCGACACCTGACGGATCGGATGGCAAAGGAGGTGACCCCGACACGGGCCTTGGTAGAGGCTGTGCAGGCGGCTCTCCTCATCCACGATGTCCAGTGGCTGACGAACTGCGTCGAGACGAGGCGCAGAAATCTGACCCAACGACTCCCTACTCTGATATCGGCGGTACGGCGTTTTGGGCTGGCGCAAATCAAGCACGACGCTCACGCGACGCCGGAACAGTTCGTTCACCAAGAGGCTTGCTTGAGGTAGCGTTGGCCAGTCCGTGACCTGTGGCTGAGTATGATGTGCTAACACTCGTGTTCGACAGGGCCGCGACCTGGATAGCGCTGAATGACTGGCACCAGTGCGGCTTGTTTCACGTTCCGCCAAACATGTCCATCAAGGAGATGCGCTGCGACCTGCCGTGCTCTCAAGAGCTGTGGGACAAGCAAGAGATTACGGAGCACGACATTGAACTATACAGACAGCAGCAGCTCGCGTCGGCCCCCTGTCGGTCTCTCAATGAATTCATCGAGGCGTTGCTACGCGAGCATTGGGGCGGCGTGTCTTCGTTTCCGCTCAACTCCGTCACTTTTTCTGGGCTGGAGCTCGTCGTCTTTGGTAAGTTGCCCGAGCTGCCATCTTAGCCGCTTCGTACTCACAGCACCAGCCATGAGCGCCGTTGCGGCATCAGCCAATCTCATGTCTACCCTACCGGTAGCAGCGCCGTCCATTCTCCGAGCGATATCTCGCTGGCAAGAGCTCTGGAAAGCCATGGAGGCCACGGTTGATCAAGCTTCCTTCCAGGTGACACCCATGTCTCGGCAATGCATCGAATGTGGCTACCTCCTCCAAAAGGTCATCCAGGTGACCATGTCTGGTGGGAACATGCCACCGTATCTGGACAAGGTAGGGCACGACACGGTCGCCGAGCTGTACAGTTTCATACTCGAGCATTGAGTGACGAGCATCTCGATGGAAGACCGTCGGCCGCCGTGCCTTGCACATTGTGAGACGGACTCAAACTCCTTTTACAAGCATCGGGCTGACTGTATAATGACGATAGCTAGGTGTCATTGCATCCATAAAACGTGTGGTATATAAGATGGTATCATGATTATGCCTGTCTATCTGCCCATATTATGCCGAAATGCCATTGGTTGTGTATCATCGCCAGCTAATTAACACACCACATTCGACTCACGCACTTCCGCTCGTCCCCTCTCCGCGGCCACCTTGACGCACGCCCCTTTGTCGACGTGGACGTCAAACACCGTCTCAAATCCCCGCTTGATGGCCCTGCCGACCCTGTGCATCTCGCCCCCGGGCCGTCCTACATAGACGATCCAGGCTTCAATGTCGGTGGCCCCGTTCCAGGAGACATAGGCCTTGAGGAGCCGGTCGTCGACGTCACCAGCGTGCTCTTCCACTACTAGCGACGGGCTCCAGTCTCGCGGTGTGGCGTGCCACTTTGCCTTGTAGGCTCGGTACGTCTGCACTTTGTCGTCGAGCCCGAAGCGTCCCTCCCAGAGAAGGTCACTGCCGTCGTGGGCCGGGCCGTACTCGCGAACAACGGGCGACTGACCGTAGCACATGAGTTGGTTGCCGTTGCTGAGCGTAGGGTCGTAGCTGCCCTGGCTTCCAATGAAGAATTGGTCTGAGTCCTGGATGTTCCGCAGCACTACGGGCGAGCGGGCAGGATCCGGCGGGAGGGCGACCTCGAGGACAAGGCCGCGCGTGGGCATGGTTCCGTTGTCTTCCAGCATGTTGTGGTTGTCAAAGAGGCTAATCGTCATGCCCTTGTCCGTCACGTTGTGCGCGCGCGCGTCGTGCTGCCACCGAAAGGTGCCGTCCGCAGGCACGGGGCCAAAGTCGCCGCCCTCGCCGCTCCCGCTGAGCTTCCAGATGACGTGGCCGTCGCGGCCGGATATCAGATAGCAGGCCCACATGTGGCGGCTGCTGATGAGAAAGTCTCCGCCGAGCTTCTGGATGGAGTTGATGTGGAAGAAGTCCCAGGCCATGCCCTGCGTGCCATCGCCCATGTAGGAGCGGACCGGCAGGTGGGACGTGTTGAGGGCGATGTGGTCGAGGGCCCTCCAGCTGAACAGGATCTCTCCGGTGGCGAGGTCAACCTCATAGAAGTGGCTGTCCAGCACCCATCCGTCTTCGGATCCTCCCACGGGGTGCAGGTCAGTCGGCGTGGAGTTGTACGCCGTCACCAGGATCGTGCCGTCAGGCGTCACGACCTGCTCGTGGTAGTCCATGACGCCAGGCACATTGCCTTCGCGGCCGAGCACCCAGTTGATGCTGGCATGCAGGTCCACGATGGTTTCGCGGTACTCATCGTCCAAGAGGACGATCTGGCCGTACCCTCGCCCGACCGTGGTCTCGCCCTGCCAGAAGCTAAGGTGCGGGCGGCCACCAATATCCTGCACGCGAAGGCTGTTGGTCCCGTACGTCTCGTTGTACGCATACACGAGCTCATTGTCGGACGTCATGACGTACGGTGCGCTCTGCTGGATGCCTTCGTTGCCGCCGCGCCCCTTGGGCGTCATGAAGAGGTACCCATCGGCCAGGCCCGGGCGGCTGACCGCGACGGAGACGTTGGGCGGCGTCCACGGCGCGCTCTTGAAGGCGCGGTACGGCCAGGCGCCGGGGTGGTCTGGCCGCACGACATGGACCCAGGCCGACGAGGCGAGCTGGGGGAGCGAGTCGCCGGCAAGCGGGAGGCGGGTGACTGACTGGGAACGGAAGCGCAGCAGGACGCAGATGACGAGAAAGGCGGCGAGCGCCGAGACCCAACGCCGCGGAGGCGCCGGCCGGCACGCGAGGCTCATGGGTGCACGGCGTTGCCCCTCTGCGTTCCCGTTGTCCGGTTCACCGGCAGCCCGAGAGCGTTGCAGAGGAGCGATCGGATCGACGCGGGATGGAGATTTAAGTTCACATACGAGAGGTGCCGTCCCGACTCCCGATGCCCCTGATTTCCGCACGCCCCACTTCGGTGCCGAATCCAATGAGGCGTGGGGGATCGTCGCGCTAACATGCATGATCCATGCGATGGATGCAGTGCGGATTTCGTTATGGCAGTGGCCCAAGATGTGGTCCTCGATGCTGTCCTTGACGCTGTCATTCGACGCCGTCGAGGGATCGATCAAAGATCAGGGCAGGCTGGACATCACGCGAGGGATTCTCACGACACCATGTTCGATATACCCATGGTCTACACTTTTTTGTATATTCCGCCGCCGTCGACTGTAGACGCTCGAGACGAGCAGGCTCAAAATGACTAGAATCTAAAACGCAATACGAGCAAGCAACCCTCAATGCAAGCCGCTCTCCCCCGTCGCCGCCATGTACTTCTGGCAGCCGACGAGAATCTTGACCTGGTCGCTAATCTGGTCCAACCGGCTCATGACCTTCTTGTTGCCGTCCACGAAGCCCAGGATCGAGTACGGGATGTTCGTCTCCTTGCAAAACTCCTTGACCAGCGTCTGCACCCTGCGGAGGTTGTGCCTCGGCAGCCGGGGGAACAGGTGGTGGATGACCTGGAACTGCAGGCCGCCGTGGATGAAGTCTAGCCAGGCGGGGCACTCGACGTCCATGGTGGTGCGCAGCTGCCGCTGCGGGAACGACTCGTCCTCGCCCAGGTCCGACGTGGACATTCCCCAGTGCGACAGGGTGATCTGCACGTGCAGCGGCATCGTGATGATGTGCGACACGAGCACAAAGGCCACGCGCGTGTACCAGTCGGGCAGCGTGCGCAGCAGCAGCCCGTACCCGAAGATGCCCCAGTAGCAGGCCATGAAGGCAATCTCGGTGGGCCGGATCCACCAGGCCTTGCTGCTGCCGAGCGACGACGACCTGGTCGAGAGGACGTGCAGCCAGGAGAGGAGGTAGAGGTTGAAGCGGGCAATGCCCATGACCGGGTAGTAGGTGTACTTTTGGAAGGGCACGAGGACGTTGGCCACCGCGTCCCAGACAAAGGTAAAGTCGTAGTAGCTGGAGTGGATGGACTTGAAGAAAGAGGGGCAGGTGGCGAAGAGGGGGATGTTCTGGATGTCCGGATCGTGTTCCGGGTGGTTTGTGACGAGGTGGTGGACGTTGTGGCTGCTCTTCCACCATCCCATGGACAGGCCGCAGCAAAAGTCGGCGATGAAGAGGCCGATGAGGGTGTCGACGACGAAGACGCCCGTGATGGCCGTGTGGCCGGCGTCGTGCGCCGTGAACATGATCTGGTGCTGGAGGGGGTCAGCGCGGCGGGCAGTGAGCGGGCAGGGAACGAAACTCACCCAGAACAGGCCGAGGAAGACGGCCGAGGTCAAGTACCAGCCCCAGCTGAGGGTGAGGGCGAAGAGCCCGAACAGAGTGAGGTAGCGAGCCACCTCCTTGCCGTACTCCAGGTACGGGCAGTTGTAGAGCCCCTCGTCCTGGACCTGCTTATGCAGGGCACGATACTTTTCGACGATGTCTGCCTGCACGCAAGGGTCCAGCGACGGGTAGTCCTGCATGTCGAGGTACTTGCCCTGCTGGACGGCCCAGTCGGTATACTCGTCGGGGGTCAAGCCGGCTCGGCCCCGTTTCTCCGACAGCATCGCCTCGGACTCGGGCGTCGCCTTGTCGCACTTGACGTCGCTCCTGGCGTCGTCCCGGCGCGACGGGCTGCCCCTCGGCGTGCATCTCCTGGAGCACAGGCCGGTGCCCTGGCCGGCGGTCGCGTGCTTCCCGTCTGGGGAGGGTGGGCCGGCGGCAAGGAGGCCCGGGCAGTTCCCGTCGACGGGAGCGACGTTGGTTGGACGGCTGGCGATGGCGCCCTTCTCGGCGTCGACCTGACGCTCAAAAGTCTCCGAGGGATCCGGCGTATCGAGACGTTGGCGATGCGAGCCTCCCCTGATTGGCGGGGTCCTATTGGTCCAGGGACCCATTGGCTTCCGGCCGATCCGGAATGCCTTCATGGTTCTGAGCGTCTTGGGCGAGTGGTACCTGCGGGAAGGGGTGTCAGCACCCTGTCGCAGAGGTATCATCATTTAGTGCATTCACGGGCGCAGGATGATGGGGCCGTCTGACGCTGTTCATGCTGGTGCCGGGTGCAGCAATTGGTGGGTTTTGTCCGACGCAGCACGCGGCGATGTCTCGGCCAGCAGAAAAGGGTAAAGGCGCGCATGCGAACCCCCATCAGAAATTTAAGCTTAAAACGAATCGTCTTTTACTTTGTCTTTCCTTTCCTAGCCCAGGGCGTAGGGAGTATCGCACGCAGCGCGGGCAGGGCATCGCACGGCACACACAGCAGCACGAGGGGAGCGGGGAGAGGAGAGCTGAGGAAGGGGGGCATTTACGATGTGATCTCGTCGGTGGCATCTCTGCCGACCATGTGCAGGATGGCCAGGCGGCCGCCGGGGTGGCTGTTGAGCCACGAGTTGAGCTTCAGGACGTAGTCCTCGAAGATGACGATGGTGTCGCCATTGGCAATCAGGGCGTCGACCGTCTCCTGGGACAAGACCTGGTCGCGGCCGCCCTTCTTCTCGGACGCGGCCATGCTGCTGCTGGGTGCAGGATGCCTGTCGAGGCGGCTATTCGGGTGTCGCTCGAGGTCGTCGGTCGCTCTGGTTCGTAGGGCGTCGTGCGTTCGGATCGGTTGCTGGAGCGTGGTCGAGCCGTTTACCTGAGAGCGAGGGAGGGAGTTGTTACTCTCGGGAAGTCGCGCACATTTTAATCATCGTGCAAGAAGCAGCCGCCCATCTTGGACAGGCGCAGCGCAGGGCTTGGTCCCTCCTGGCCACGGCACTCGGCCCCGTACGAGTACGCGTGTACTCGTACACGGTGCGCGCACTCAGGGGCTGCGGGCGGCCAACAGGACGAAATCTCTTCCGGACGGCTAGCCTGCGTCGATGAGGGTCCCCTTGGAGGATTGGCAGCCATTGTGGGGTTGCAGCGGCCGACGGGACAGGAGACGTTGCGTCTGCGCCGGCTGCCAAGCGGGTTAGAGAGTGGCGAGAGTCAGGGACCGTCAAGCCACTGAAACGAATCAGCGGCCGCCCCACAGCGCAGAAGCCACCAACGCCACCCTTCGTCACTCAGGCACAGGCACAGGCACGCTGGCACTGGCGCAGGCACCGGGTACGTAATAGCCGTGCGAGGCGCGGCGCTGGCACGGCGAGGTACTTGCTTTTCGCCGCAGCACATTTGCCCTCGCCTTACTCACAACCTTACTCGTCGTCGACGCCTGGTGACCTGCCGCTTGCAAGCGCATGTTTGGCGGCGACATGGAGCCATTCCTCATACGACCAGTCTCCGCGGCAGCGTCTAAATAGCGCAGCCAGACCCAGGGGTCCTTTCTGGAAGCTCTGTGGACCAACCCCCGGCTCTACTCCATCCGTGCGCGGGTGGGTAAGGCCTTGGCGGGCGAGCCACGCATGCAGCTGCAGGAACAGGACAGCGCAGGACAGACAGGACAGGCCGCCCGCACCAAGAGTTCCCGCGTCCTCCTCTTACTTGTACCTCAACCTCCCTATCTTAGTTACCCTCGACCAGTATGCAGCCTCAAAAGGTTTCGAAGGATCGCCACGCCCGCCGGGCGTCGAGCCCCGCGACTCGGTGCCACGGGAGGCCGCCCTTTTGCGGTGGAGCGACCGAGCCAAGCAGTGACGGGGCGGCGGTGATGCTCGAAACGAAAAGCATCGTATTCACACTGTCCCCCTTTCGCTCACGCCATCCCCAACAAGCACCGAAGCATCGAAGCATTATCGAAAGACGGGACGGGCCCAGACTGGTGCAGAGGATTGGCGAATCTTCCTCTTGCCAATTTCGGCAGCCATGCACTTCTGGTGGCCAATGAGGGCCGCGGCCATCAAGCCGTGGTGCAGCCACGCCACCGCGCTACAGGATCTGGCAGGGAGATTGAGCGTCCCGTCTGGCAGATTGATTGACCGCGTCCAGCGTCTTCCCAGCACCATCACTCTGGTCGGGCGCACCGTCGGGCCCCCGCATACTTTCGTATGCGTCCTGATATGCGTTTCACGTTCCAATCAACGCAAGGGAGTTTCTGCGCGAGACGGCAATCATCCAATGCCGACACCTCGTATAGCCCAGGCCGCCACCCAGCGGCTGGAGGGCCGCGTAATGGCAGGGAGCGGCGGTTTGCGTTTGATACGCGTTTAGCAGACGGATCCCTTTGATGATCCCATTTTAGAACAACATCACGGTTTAACGGGGCGCAGCCGCAGAACCTTGCACAGCTTGCCACTAGGTACTCGTACTGGCAGGTCAAGCGGCCTGCGAAGCTCGTACCCGGACATGACCACGCCGACCCCAAGTCGACTGGCGGGCTTGCATGCATTGCCGCCCCTCGCGTCGACGAGGGCGATGGCTTGCACGAGCTGCGCCGTGGGCTGAGCCGCGATTGCGACCAGCCGAGCATGTTTGGACCGGTCTGTTGTACTCGTACGAGCCACTCTTGCCACTGTGCTACGTCCAGGGCACAGGCCGCCGACCAAGATCCACGTCGACGACAGCCGATCCCCCTTTGGGAACCCCACAGAAACGCAAGTCGCAACTTGCGCGTCCCACACGGCGTGCTCAGTGCGCCGGAGCAATTGTCGAAAATGCATCTCCGGGCACCTGAGCCCCCGGCATGGCGGGCTTTTCCGTGTTGGAGCCGGCAAAGCGCACGCAGATACGGTAGTCGTCGTGGGCATCCGCCAGCTGTGCGCTAGGATCGTCCATCAACCTGCGACAGGGGAGCCGTGCCCACCTTGGACCGGGGCGCTTGAGCTGGAGAAATTAGGCGAATCTGATGGGTGGCCACAAACTGGACGGATTGGGGCGCGGCCGGTCTGATGCACGATCATTGGAGCTGCGGCATGCAGATTAACCGAAAGAGATTTAGTGGGACGTCCAGCGACTTGGCATGCCTTGGAACCGGCGACAGATTCTTTGGGCCCTCGGCCTCGGCTACAGACAGGACTATCGTGGAGTTCCACCCACGCGCAAGTCGGGTCGTCAAGACGGCCGATTCAAGAGGCACAAAAGATCTCTGCGTGGGTCAATGACCATCTCGTCACGATAGTCCGTACTCCTCGACGGCATCACTGAAACGCCTGTGGGCCTCAGCCGAGGCGATATATCTCGGGACCCATCGGCCTATGGGGATCGACCCACCAGGACCAGGGACGGAGATTCAGCGTGCTGCGTGCAATCTGGTCTACAAACTGCCGAAACCTGATGAGTGATCTAGGGACGTGCGGAGTTGTCCAGAGATACGGAGCACGACGCCATCAAATAGATTCCAGACCCCGCGAGACGGGCTTTTGCGGAAGCCACGGGAACTTCGACATGAGCGAGACTATGCTCGATATAGAGCGTCGCAGCACGTCAGATGCGTTCTGCTGATTTGGTGTTACCAACGTGGCAGGTTGCCGGGACCTGAGGGCAGCACGCAGTGCCCATCTTTCCAAGAAGACTGCTGCGTTACGGTCCTTTTCGCACCGCCTGCCGCCTCGGTTGACCAGATCGCCGGCTCAGGGTTCACCATCGACGGAGCCGGTCGGCGTCCCAACCTCTTTGACTGAACTGATCAGTTTCGGGGCATTGCCGGTTGGACGGCTAGTCAAATACTGTCATGTATCAAACGCAGCAGCTCCCCGGGCGACGGCTATATCTTCTCAGATGGTGCACCAAGGAGCGGATTACCCTCGAGGACGCTGTCGCACCGGCTGGCACACGATATGGGCAACTCGGCTCGCACAAGTACACGAAGTGGCGGCGTCTGCTCATGTCAGCGGAGCCGAGCACCAATTGGTAGTACGCAGGACGGAGTAGTTCTACAGCAACTGCATGTTCTTGGTGGTGGAGCACGCTCTCAAGCGCTAACGATGCGGCTGAGCGACTTATTCCATCAACAAGAGCGAGAATGTCTCGGGCCCAATCGAAACCTTGCAGAGGCAACTGCAGGCCATGAAGTGCACATATGATGGACTCGACGGAGGCTACGAGAAGCTGCGGCGGAAATTATTGAGGGACAATGACCTGTGGCTGCGGCGCCCAAGGTGACAATCCTCATGGCGCGTCAATGTCGTCGTCCGAAACTGTGCAACGGCAACCAATACTTGTGAATGAAGACAGCCGTCCCGTGTATGAAATATGCACGAGCAGCAACGCTTTGGATCAATACCTTCTTCGTAGACGCCTTGATGCCCGCAGGAGGTCCATGTTGCCGCGCCGTGACCCGCAGAGAGTACCGAAGGAGCGGTCCCGACTCTTCGGCCCGTTCCGGCCCACCCAGAATTACCCAAATTGGAAGTGCGCTTCCAAGATCTTGTAGACAACCATGGTATAGCATCCGAGCGGGAACAACGATGCGGATGCGTTTTGCGAAGCAACATGTGCAAGCTATAGCCAATTCCCTGCCCGCGTCTCCGGTCAATGGCCATTTGAATTTCTCGTCTCAGCAATGAGCGGACCGAGTGGGAGGATCCGAGCATGACTTGATGAGTGTGATACGAGAGTTTGTGCCACGAAGAGCCTGATGATCCAGCATGGAGATCGCGCCAGTCAGTTTTTCACGTAGTTGGAATCGAGTGATGGCCCTGTGCTCCCACGCTTGTATCGGAGGCAGCGATGAGAGCATTTTTCAAGTTACGAGATGCGATGAGGTTGCAAGGTCAAGTGGGAAGTCGATGCGTAGAGGTGTCTCGTGGCTACCGGTCTCGGCGTTTACTTAATAAGGGATTTACATACAATTATTACCCAACCTACAGCCCTAGTACCAGTCCAGGTGGACCTGCGTTTCGGCCATGTTGCAGACCGTTATTGGCGTGTTGAAGCCGTCGCCGACTCCGGCCTGGTGTTGGCTTCGCCGCTGATGGGTCTCATATGGCAGTCGTACTCTTCTCGCGAGAGCTGGAATTCGCCGTGGTACACCGCCACTGGCACTGCTTGGGGAACAATATGCGGAAGAAGCTGCGATCGGACTATGGGCAAAGGCTCAGCCATGGTGCAGTGCTGTTGAGGGAAAGCCCGTACGTACCCGCCGGGTGCACGCCATCTGCAGCAATCACCAACGGGCCGTCGTACTCGACCCCGTTCTCAAAGACAACCCTCATACTGCCAACTGTCCCAGAGACTCTCTTGAGATTATGGGCGCATCTCACGTCCAGCTCTACATCGCCACCGTCCGCCATCCATGATCACATGGCATTGCGACTAGCCCGCATCAGGGTCGGGCGGGCGTCGGCGTCCGGGCCACCAAAACTTCTCCTGTGAGGTTGTCGCGCATCGCCAAGTCAGCCCAGCCTTTACCGCCGGCGAGGCGGTCCGGCACGACGGCCTTGGTCATGTTGCGTAGCGACGCTCCGCCGCCTAGTGCCTCCAGCAATGACAAATATCCCGATTCGTGCAAAGAAATGAAGCCCTGGCTGCGTTCCAATGTGGAGGCTTCGAAGACGATGCAGGGTATCCCATTGTTCATCAACAGCCTTCCGGTAGCTAAGCCGAACAAGCCTGCCCCTATAATTAGTATCGGGCTTCTAGACTTTATCGCCATTGTACTGCTTGATGTTGAGGCAGACAATGACGTGATGGTCTCGCACGATTCTATAGCAACAACGCCTGCTTTTTCTATGTGTGCGAGTGATGTTAGTGATGTTCCAGCGGCATCAGTGCAAGAGCTCTCAAATTGCGGCCCCATTCAGAAGTCTCAAATACTACTGCACCACCTTAACGTGATGTTGGTTGGAGCGTTGGCGCGATTCCCTGTCCGCACAACATCCCTAAATCCGAGCCTGTCGTGACAGCAAGCCGTCCGCTGGGATGATGCCTGGCGAAGCTTTGCAGCTGCAATGGGAGAATTGGAGTCGGCAATTGCATGATTTTTCGCCAAGAGGCCTGATCGCCTCGAGTCCGTCAACAGCGGCACCTGCAGCTCGTGAAGCGACAGACTTGGGTTTCGTCGGCCATATAGCCACATGTATTTGCCATGCGCGAGAGGAAATTCGGCTTCAATGGCTTTCCTACAGCATATGCCGGTATGGAAGACTGTTTCGAAAATATCTTGAATCGCGGTAGTCTTTAACTCAACGCATGTTTGTCCCATTGGTCCCAAAACGCCCAGTCCGCAGGCCCCAGGCTGAAGCCGCCATCGAGATTCATCTCCTCTATTCCCTCCATGCCGCTGAGATTATCATCAAATGCGGCCACTGGATCTTTGCCCTCAGAACCGGCACCGGTGATGACGTTGGACTGCCTCTTGTTGACCTTTGCCTGCGCTTGAGCGCGCAAAGCTGTTATGAAAGCCGGCTCTGTGGATACGTTGGTTGGGGGATTCGCGACCCAAGCTTTAAGCGTGAGTCTACCGAGAGATACGTGCAGTGACAGTTTACCCCTGGCTAGTTCCTCGTGATTTCTGTAGACCTCCGCGACTTTGCACCAGGTTGTGTTGAGCTCTGACGGCGAGTAGAAACCGACTTTCGCGAGGCTCAGCAAGATACACAAAAGCGCATCCCAAAGGAAGAAGGCTCGCATCTGCCACCGAAACTTCGTCATATTCGGGTTACTGCAGATAGCGCTGTTCGTATCGAGGATGTTCTGCGCCAGGGCGCAGAGGTCCTTTCTCTGCACGTCGCTAATGGTTTGTTTGAGCAGCGGCGGCATTCGAGTACGGAGCCGGATGGTGTTGGTGGCTGATCGCATAACGCCGGTAGTTAAGTAATGCAAAGGGTTTAGGATATCGCAGTACCGAAGAAACTTAGTCTCAATGAGGTCCTCGACGTCGTCAATTAGCTTCTCGATATCCTCTGCTTCCCTAAACTGAATCGTTCCGCTGCCTTGCGTCATTTGGATGCCAGTGCGGGTATAAAAGTTAGAAAGCTCCATTCGTGCAAGACAGAAGATCATCTCCGTCGCTCTCCTCTGCTCTTGTGGTTGCTCCGTCATACCAGGGAAGATCTGATTGTCATTTATATTTTGCGGCGGGTGGGTATCCCAGGTATCAGGAGATATGGAGATGCCAGAGCCCGAAACCTGGCCCGCATAACCGTCCAACGGAAGAAGCTGCCAGAATAACCGTCGGCGCATCTGGACTTCAAATGGGGGTAGACCGAGCTTCTCTCCATCTCGATGCAGCCCCATGCGCTGCGCAAGACGGACAGCAATGCCCGTTAGGATCCAAAGCGTATCAGAATCAATTTGGCTCCGCATAGCAATGAGAAAGAGCACATACGCCTGTAAAACAGGCAGGGCCTTTGTCTTGAGCCAAGAGGCGTTGATAAGTGCCTGGCAAACAGCTATTTGGTATTTGGACATTAAGTGGTTCCTCGATACGTTAAACTCTTGAAGACAGTCGGCGTCGGGCATAGAGAAGACTGCGAAGTAGTAAATGACGAAAAGCAGGCATTCTTCGTCCTTCGAGGCCTCGGTAGGATTCTTCGAGACTGACTCAACCATCTTAATCGCGGTTGGATTGTGAAGAACCTTACAGAGCGGGTCGACGTTTTGCGTATAGATGTCCCAGAGTTTCATGGCTTCTGGATGCGATGGGTGTTGTTCGGCGAGGCTCTGCGTGGCCCCCAGCATCGCCCCAGAAACCGTCTGCGCCGCGAGGAGACCAAGATGTGCGGTAGGGGTACCCCCATCAGGAGCGACGTCGTCATTGTAGCCGTCATCCTCGTCAGAGTCGAACAGATCACTTAGATCCCCCTCGCCGTCCTCGAGCAAGAGAACGTTGTCAACGTATCGCGTTTTGCCGCCACCGGTAAGAAGCTTGCCTCTCTCGGCGCGCTGCACTGCAGGTGCAGGCGTTGAGCTTTTTCTGTGGAGCGCCGGAGTTAATGTGTTGCAGGCGGACGGCGTCGACGTAACGGAGTCCGTTGGTGCGAGATGGTTGCGGCTGTCTAGCAAGCTGCGCTCGGGTAGGCTTTGCTCTCTCCTCCGCTTCCGCGGCGGACGAGCCTTGTAAACGCACTGTAGTTTTGACTTGCGGCAGCTCGAGCATCCCGGAGGCTGACGGTCGCATTTGATCTTTTTGCGCACGCAAGCCTGACAGTTGAAGCGCATGGCGGTTGGGTTGTCGGCAGCGACGCCATTCGGCAAATCGCCTGGGCGAGCCGCCGCAGGCGCAGGCAGGATTGGGACCTGTTTCGAGGCGTCTGCCGTATCGGGGCCCATGTTCACGTACAAGTGACTGGAAATGCGTCTCTTCGCTCGCGTTGAGATGGGCGTGAGGGGAGACAAACGGTGTGTCACCGCGCGCGTAAGATGAGGGGCAGCCCGGGCTTGTCGCTGCGTCAATAAGGTGTTGCTCACCCCGATGACCCAACCGACCAACAGAACAACGCAAATGGACATGCGCCGGGCATTGAAAGGCCCCTGATCCGGGCGGGTTTGAAGGCATTGGTCTCACGCCCGGCTTTTCACGACGCACGCGACTCTTGAGCAGCGGCACCACTAAAGCCGAGACCAGGCATGGGACAGGATATGTCAAGCATCTGACCTGCACGAGAGCAATGCGTCATTTCCACGTCTCTCAGCTCATTTTTTTTTGGGGGGTTGTCTGAACTCGGACCCAAAATGCCCGCTCGCTTGACAGAGTTCGATGCTGTGATCAGCCAATTGGTCCATGACCTGAGAAAGCAATGCTGTGAGGACTTTGTGCTGCCGTCCGAAATGTGGCAACGGCTCGAGAATGTATGCGTCCGTACAATGGGTCGCAGCCGACTTCCGAATTTGCAGCTCGCGGTGACTGATGTGCTCATATAGTCTTTGCTTCACAACACCATGGGAGGGAAATGCAACCGCGGGCCATCCAAGGGCCAGTTGCAGAAGGACTGTCTTGCCACGTCTAGGCTTATGAGCGAGCTCAATATGACTCAGTTTTGACCAGCACCACTTACTACTCCATGCTTGAAAAGAGGCGCATTGCCCTCAAGGACCACGGCTTGTCGTTAACGTCGCTCAAGGCCATCTACTCCACCGGGTCTCCCCTCGCACCGTCTACTTTCAGATACATTTACGAGGCCTTTGGGCAGGTGAATCTAGGCTCGATATCGGGCCGTGCGGACATCATCTCCGACTTTAATGTCATCTCCGACTTTAGTGTCCCCAATCCCTTGAAACCTGTGGTTGTTGGGGAAATCCAGGCAATCGCCTTGGGTACGGCCGTACAGATCTGGAGCCCCACGGGCGGCGACTTGAGCGCTTCCGGCGAGGCAGGGGAGCTCGTGTGTGTCAAGCTATTTCCCAGCCAGCCGGTAAGTCAAATTGCAAGGGCTCTAATCAAGCAAGTGAACTAACGTACGCTATGATCCAGGTCTGCTTCTGGGGAGCAGACGGGGAGAGAACGTACAAGGCATCCTATTTTGAAAGGTTCCCTGGCGTCTGGCCCTCGGCGGTTTTGTGCAAGTCAACCCGCAAACAGGTGAACTCGTCATTCTGAGCCGATCAGATGGCGTTCTGAATCCCAGCGGGGTCCGTTTCGGCAGCGCCGAGATTTACAGTCTCATTCTGCAAGTCTTTCCGTCCCAGGCCGAAGATTCGCTATGCATTAGACGCCGGCGCCAGGATGATTCGGACGAGACTGTAGTGCTGTTTCTTAAGATGAGGGACGGTCAGCCCGTCAACAATCAGTTCGCCAAAGCTGTCCGCCGCGCCGTGCGAGATGGGCTGTCTCCACGACATGTCCCTAGTTTTATTGACGAATGTCACGACATTCCGGTCACTGCAATGGCAAAAAGTTCGAGTTGTTGATCAAGAAGCTTCTTAGCGGCACCAGTGTCGAGGCCGCCGGCGGTTCGGGCGTGGTCCACCGCGACTGCTTGGACTGGTATCAGCATTGGGCAGATAATAAGTGAGGTGTGTGCTCTTGTGAATACATTTCTTACGGCAAATCGCTTTACCTGCTCCTATTTGGCCATATTTTACCGTCTTGTGGCCTTCTAATTATCGTTTAGAGGTCGGTTCGCGTTTCCAAACCATTCCGCCGTAGGATTCTTGCCCATGCTGTATTTGTGCGGCCAACCCCACTCTGAATACCATTGCGGCGGTCTTTTTCCCTTCGGGTGCGGTTGCCTTAGAAGCTTGTCCAATTCTGTGCAGGAATTGATTGTCCGCTCTCGGGCTAAGAGTAGTTCAGGGTGAAAAGGGCAGTTGATGTCGTAGCATCTGTAGGGAATGCGTTATTGCCCTAAGCGATGGTATCAGGAACTGGGCAATGGTATACTTACTCCTCAATATCTTGGTGTAGATAGCACATACACGCCCAGTTGGTGTTTCTGCAGGCTCCGTCCTTGGCGCGCAATGTGAATAACGTCAGTGTGATGGTTGCATGGTGGTTACGCGTACAAATATCTTCTTGTCCACCCCTGCAATGCACGAGTCAAACATCTCTTGGTCCACGCAGGGCGGGTCCCGGGCCGAAAACACGGTAGCGGCGAGGATGGTAACGGGGATAAGGAACTTCATATTGTTCGAGGCAGTAAGCGCAGTGGCAGTCTAGGCCTACGCAACGCAAGCTGTCTTTTCTGTCTGCCGTGGTGCTGTGACCGCTGGGGCTGGTGTATGTGCCGAGGGCGCGGGGGCCTATAGTATTAGGTCTTTTAGGTAATTACCAAATAAACCAACTGCCTAAGAAGGCAATTGTCTAGTAGGGCAGTCAAAATTGTGTTGAACAAATCAGACAATAGTAGGAAGGAAGGCAGGCTCCTGTTGTGTTGTGTTGAGATTGTTGTCTGACTACAGAAGGCAGGGAGGAGAGCCTTTCCCTTATAGACGGATCACACAAGAACTGTCCATTTTTTGCAAAACCTGATGGCCCCGAAAAGCTCAAGAACGCAGCTGTTGTGCGATGGTCTCCTTGCTACGTACGTGGACTCGTTGGTAAGAAATTCTAATCTAAATTTTAGAGTTTTCCGGGAACTTTAAAATAGCTCACGGAATCTTCTAGTAATTAGACGTAAAGCCGAGTGCGGAGAAACTTGCTGCGCTTTATGAATGAGAAACTAAGCTTGCAGAAGCAAACTCATACAGATAAGTTGGCATCATATAAAGTTCAGTGGTTGCCAGAGTCAGCCACGTTCTACGGCAGTTGCTGTGTTGAAAATCCCTCATAATGTGAAATCTGCCGAAACCCATTCATATGTCAGCCTCCATAGCTGCAGGGGCAAATCCGCGCGTTGGTTAGCATGCCGGCGTACCCGGCATGCTGATAGTGTGAGTTTTGAACGTGCCTATATGAGCGATGCTCGCGTCGTGACACTAAGCAATCAGGTGGTAGAGCCTCGCTAGCAACGCTACATACTACTCGTAGTAGTACTCGGCAGCACCTCCAGTAATACATATATTATAATGCATGAGTTAAGATATGGATGCTCTTCTTTGTTCGTATCTAGGTATATGTATTGGGCATTAGTACGCGCGCTTTTGTTTCACGCCGCTCTAGCATCCTGTTACTATAATATAAAGTAACATGTTTGTGGGCAAGAACTAGAACTTCCGTTGAAGCTTATTAGGATTATGACCAAGATAGATATATATTATTAGCACAGGATAATCGGAGTCGATAGATTATTCAGATAGAAACAAGAAATGACTAGTAAAATGCATATCAACACGGCCCAACGCGACCTAAAATAATTCAGCTCTTGCTTGGGGTAGCAACAATGCCGTCGCTGGTTGTTTGAACAACTTCTATGCCCTTCGCCAGGAGCCCGTCGCAGACACCGTTATGACGGCCTTTGCCCTTTAACCTGAGCGTAACCGCAGAGCCTGTCTTCTAGCTCTACCCATTCCCAGCGGACAGGGTCTCCAGGGCAATAGTTATAGCAGCTATAAAGAATGCGGGTGAGTTATTGCAATAAGCTATGGCATCAAGAACGACGGAATCGTATACTTACCGCAAGATCGCCGGGATTCGGTCGCACTGACACTCCCTGTTCTTCCCGCAGGCGTCGAGCTTGGCACACAATGAGAACAACGTTAGTGTGAGAGCATGGTAGGCGCGCGTACCATCGGTAAATATTGACGAAGGCAACCATCGCGGACGCGTTCGGGGCCCAGGCATGTTGCGGTCGTACGCGGGGTTGTGGTCACCGTCCAGTTCCCCCTCATGATCGGGGTCGTGGTCCATTTCGGGGGCTTGGTCGTCCATGGGGTCGGACGTGGAGCCCTGGCGAAAACCCCGGTGGCGGCGAGAAGGCCCAGGGGTAGGAACTTCATGTTCGTTTCGGAATATGCAAGGAATAATTGAAGAATGATATAAGCAAGCCTTCGCAAGGGACTTGGATAAGGGGGGGACTTATGGAAGGGGAGATCATGGCTTTACTACATGTATTATGCCGGTGCTATGTAGTTTAGTGGCTGCTGGAGGTAATTGACAGTGTGAGTTTTGAACGCGCCTATACGAACGATGCTCGCATAGTGACACTAAGTAATGGCTACCAGAGCCTCGCTAGCAGCGCCGGCGCCAGTGGTAGCGTTGCTACTCATAGTAGTACTCCGTAGCAGCTCTAATAGTACCTACATTATACTGCGTAAGTGGAAACAAGGATGCTCATCTTTTTTTTGTCTAGATATATAGTACGGACGCTCTTATTTTATGCTATTCTAGGATCCTGCTACTATAATATTAAGCAATATATAACTACATAGGCAGAGACAGGAATTCACGTCGAAGCTTATTAGGGTCATAACCAAGATAGACGTATTCCAAGTCGACAGATTGTATAAGTAGAAACGAGAAATGACTGGTAAAACGCACATTAATACGACCTAAAGCGACCTGGAACAATCCAGCTTTGTACATGTATACTTCTGTGGCAGCAGCAGCCATGCTGGCGCAGGGTTCGGAACAGCCACTAAGCCCAACGCCGACGCCGCTACACCTTCGGGGCAGGTCTTTTTTATCTTCTCTTCGATATCGGGAAGGCCAGACCCCCAAGGGCACTGATCATCGTAGCACCTATAAGGAATGCGTGTAGGTTATTCTCAGCGGTGGCATCGGGACCGAGGGAATGGTATACTCACTTCATGATTTTTACGTAGTTAGGGCACTGACATGACTGCTTGGAGGGTTCTTCTTCTCGTTCGCACTTTTTGAGCTTGGCACGCTATGTCAATAATTGAAGTTAGTGTGACGGGAGCGTGGTGGGCGCGCGTACATTCTCTACGGCCTTGGGAATGCACCCCCAAAAACCCATTGAATCCAGGCAGAATGTGGCCGCCGAGGTGCATGTACATGACGCCGAGGTCGCCGTCTGGGTGGAAACCTCGGTAGCGGCGAGAGACGAGGTACAGGAGGCCGAGGTCGCCATCTGGGCGAAAACCTCGGTGGCGGCGAGAGGGGTCAGGGGGGGGAGGAACTTCATGTTAGCGGGTTCTGAACATGCAAGGATTAACTTAAGAGTAATAAAAGCAAGCCTTCGTAAGGGACTTGAATAGGGGAGGATTTTGCGGAAGGGGAGATCATGGCTCTATATTTATACCGGTGCTACTACAACGTGACCCCAGACAGTACTAAGCTAATGACCTATGCCGAGACCGGGAGCTTATGCCTTTGTTGTCATGCCGGTTCTACTAAAACGTGGCCCCAGACAGCACTGAGCCAAAGAACCCGTGCCGAGATCTCTTCCAAACCACATGGCTCAATCTCTGCAGCTAGCAATTCTGATCTATTCATTCTTTTACCTCTCCGATGGTGGGACACTCGAGGAAGAGCTAGTTCTTGACGTCAATGCCCAGCTCGTTGCGGAACTTCGCCGACAGCACTAGAGACATGTCTTCTCTCGCGCAATGATCCTGATGCATTGTCTAACTATCATTGAACCACTGTCGATATCTTCCGACTCGGTCGGCATTGAAGTGTCTGAGGTCAAGTTGCCACTCGAACTGTACGAAGAGCCCTCGCTGTCGCTGGATTCGTTTGCACCGCTCATTTCGCCGTCACTGGGAATCGCTGCCGGCGCCGGCGCCTCCACGGGCTTCGATTGTGCCGAGGGGATCACGCGCGCGGGCGCATCGCGGCGCGGCGCCTTGACTGGTACATGGATATGAGGTATGGCCGTTTGACGATGCGGTGCACTGGCCAGCTTGCTGCTCTGGACAGGAAAAGTCTGAGGCTGCGGCTCGACGGTGCGACCAGCACCGGCACGGGCAGCTTCGGGGGGCGAGAAGAACCGGTCCATCAGCACCCGCGGCACACGGCGGAAGCGAATCTGGTACAGCACACCGACAATGACGTCGTCTTGCAAGATGTACACGTCGCCAGCATGCATGTTTTCCGTCTCCACGCGTATTGGAAACATGTGCACGTAGCTAGTGTACTTGGCGCCCGCCTCCAGCGGCTTCAACAAGCGGAAGCTATCGCTACCCGGTGTAATATAGAAGAAACCGTGCGTATTGGAGGCGTCGCTGCTGGTCATTATAAGGCCAGCGAGGTGGCAGACGCTATCGATCCAGTGCGGAGGCGTGTGCCAAGTGCCGTGACGATCAGCGTACATATGTAACCTCGGCGACAGCCTCGTAGTCGAGCATAATTACGTTCTCGATGCCCCGATTCCAGTCGGAGTAGTCGACGACATTCTTGAAAAGCGTGTACGCAACGCGTTTGGAGATACGGTTGGCCTCTCCCTCGGCAGTCAAGCGCCGCAGCGTCTGATGCAACCCTGGACAAGATGCAGCGCGCGATTCCACTTTGCGGTCCATGCGTCTGGATTCTCGAAACGCACACCAGCAGACGCAAAGGGCTGGGGGGCACGCTCCCCCGTCTCGGCGCTGACATTATACCATGATAGAGACACATATTGCTCCTCCAAGTCGAATTGCGCCTCGACTGCAAGCGGCTGAGAAGCGGCTTTTACTTCAATTGCTAGCCACTTGACCATGGAGGACCTCGAGGTTGCATACGTTCATGTGCACGTCTTTGGCATCGGGCACGATCTTGCGATGGAGATACTCGTCAATGGAGAGGGCCATGTCAGTCTAAATTGACGACGTCACCACGCCGCAGTTGTTCATGGTATGCCCAAGGATGGCTGCCCGGAACTCGGGAGCCTGCATGTTCGACAAGAGGTGAAGGGGTTAAAACCCGAAACAGCCGCACCGCTCGGGTGGAACAAACACCAATGACAGGCCGGCTTATACTTTCTTTTGTCTAAGCTTTCAAACGATAAGCGGTCTACAGGTGCGGATCAACTACGTGTATGCAAGATATTACTGTAACCCTATATCGCGCTCGTATGTCGTTGTGTCAACCGAGCACTTGTGGCAGTACCAGTTCGTCACATTGTGCGCGGACAAAAATGTGGCCAAGAGGGGAATTGTCTTTAGTAATTCCACTTGTCTATCAAGGGCATGGTCTTGCATCACATATTCCCAATTCCCTACTCGTCTATCCACAACCAGGACGGGCCGATGAAGCACTATGGGTAGGGACCAACACAGCCAACTGCGCGTATATTTCCCAGGAAAGCGACGCATCCATCTGCTTTCCTTCTCTCAACTGAGACTTTGGGTCGACACCTGCTAAATTTCCTTCTCACCTCCCCTTAGGCTTCTTAGCCCGCAGCATACCGGGAGACAGCGCGCAGTTTGGGACCAAAGTGCCAGAAAGCAAACGGCGCGACCCAGCCACAGCCGATGCTGAAAAATGCCAGCACGCTGGTACCCCAGCCGTAGCCGAGGGCCTTGTACATGTACGGCGCAAATAGAGGAAAGCCGAAACCAGCCAAGCTGCGGAGGATAGCACAAGCGGCCATGGCGCTGGCCGCATAAGTCTGGTAGCTATCAACAATATAGGCTTGCATGCCCTGAAGGCAGCAAATGGTGCCAGCGGTGAAGATGAGGGCGCCAATATTGGGCATAACCCAGTGGGCGTTGCCGATGCTCCAGCCGTACCAAAAGAGACCAATAGTGATAATGAAAGAACCCACAGCCAGCGAGGGCATGCGGAACTCCGGCTTGCCGACGCCGTTGTTACGGGCTTTCAGAGTCTTATAGATGCGATCGATGAACTTAAAATTGAAGAAGAGCCCAACAAAGGACCCGATAGCGTTAGACAGGTAGTTGAGGCTGCCGACACCAGGCTCTTCATGATAGACGGCGCTCCAGATCTCTGGGAACGTCGCAAGCATGAGGTAGGCGGTGCCGAACAGGTACGCCATGTAAATAGCCATGCAGAAGACAATGGGCTGCGTGAAGAATAGCCTGAGCGGGCGCTCAAAGGCGTGGCCGAGCTTATAGCCGAGCGACTCAACCTTTTCGCCAGTGTGTAGATTCTCGTTGCCCGTCTCCTTAGCCAGACGGTTGCGGCGCTGGCGTAACAGTGTCCCCGGGTGGCACTCGCGGAGCCAGACGAAGCCGACAGCCTGGATGGCAACAGCGGCAGCCGAGGTGGACCAGAAAACCCAGCGCCAGGTCGAATACTGCGCGATGAAACCGCCGGCGATGGGGCCGATGACCGGTCCCAGGATAGGGCCCAACGTGTACATGCCCATGGCCTTACCGCGCTCCTCAGCGGACCACATGTCGCTGACGGCGCCGCCTCCGATCGCGATCGGCGCGCTGCCGCCGATACCTGCGAGGAAACGGAACGCGAAGAGCTGCGCCTTGTTGTTCGCGAAGCCGCACCCCAGGTTCCACACGAGGTACCACACGTTGCTGACCTGAAGCAGCCGCACGCGGCCGTACAGTTCGGATGCAGGGCCGAAGAAGATTGGTCCCACGGCGTAGGCAAGGATGAAGACGGCCAGGGATAAGTACACCTCGATGTCGCTGTGCATGTCAAGGCTCTCCCCGAGATCCTTTAGTGCAGGGGCAATCATGGCCGACGACACGGGAGAGATGAAGACGAAGAGAGACACCGCCCACGTGTTCTTCCACTTGAGATTTCTGGGCCAGTTCTTGGGGTTCTCCGGGTCGTCGGGGCCGCGCCAGGTGACGAGGTTGGGATCCTTGTTGGCCTCGTCGTCGCCGGACGTGTCGACGGGGGTCGAGTTGGACGGCCTGGCCGCCTCGACGTCTTTCTCATTTTGCATATTTTGCTCATTGTTGCCGGCGATCGTCGCTTTTTTGGCGACGTCCTTTTCGGAGAACGACGCCACCGCCTGGTCTGGCTGGTCGGGCATCGTCATCGCTCGGGCTGTGGTGCGTTGCAGCCAGGGTTGTAATTTGAACCGAGACTCTGGGGTGTCAGATGGATGGCTTTGGATACTTTGCAATCTTGCTTGGACTTCCTGCATCTTACCGGCAAGGCTGCCCATCTGAATGTTTTATATTCTCTGCGAGCTGCAATACTGGCAGCCAATCACTGTCTCTGTCCTGTATTTCGGGCCCGAATCACTTGTCCGGGCCGACGCCCCGTCCAATAGGAAGCCACAAAATTTCGGCCTCCGTGCGGGAGGACCGGCCCGGCCACAGGACACTTTTCGGCCGGCGGCCGGTAGTCTTCCTGTAAGTCTCGCAAAAGCGGCCCCCACTCTACGGCGAACCCCTGCCGCCGGCATTGAGACAACCAACCTGCTGCGAACGCCTTAATGTGAATTACCCTGCGGTGAACAGACCAATCCGGACCTGGGAAGTCTGTGTTTGTGCCCCTAGTACAATACTCTACATGTTTCTAAACAAAGGCAACATATTTTAATTTATAGAACGATTTGATGTATGGTGCTATCTGAGCTTTCCTGTGGCTTTCCGCCTAACAGACGCGTTTCATTATTTGGACTGCCAATGGTGTCCGAGAACAAGGCTAACCAAAAAGGACGACACATCCTGCCCAGTTCGGTGGGAACAGCAGCAAAGTCGCTTTCTATCAGAAATATGTATTTATGGAACAGATCCGGATGATTCAAGGTCATCAATCTTATATTCCTTCAAGTCTCTGGCCAGACATGCATACTTTGCGCAGCTCCGCGCATCCAGCCACCACAGAGAATCAAACATATGGGTAGGTGTCCAAATAGCCAACCTCATGGTGTCTGAGGAATCGCTCTATAGTAGAGTACCGTCCGCTGGGAACCTCGATATTCTCAATCATGGCTTTGAATGAGCCGACAAAAACTCAATGACCACGGGGGAAATATCAATCTCGGAGTCCGGACCTGGCCAGCTGTGGTCGTGGCCGTCAATTTTAATGTGCCGCAGGAAGCCTTCGACACCCGTGCACTTCCAGTTGATGTCATGGACGCCATTCGGGAGATCCTTCGTGCTTGAAGTCGTGCACTGATTCCTCCGCGCCCATCGGGAAAGCCAATCCGGGATCGAGGGAAGCGGGCCGCCGCGACCCTTTTTGCCATCATAGTGAATCACAGGGTCTGCCGTCCCGTGCGTCTCAAACATGGGGAGTGGCGAGCGAGCCGGATGGCAGTGTTCGTCGCCGTGAACGTCGGTGTAGAAAGCCCCGGAGACGGGCGCAAATGCCGCAAACTGTGCTCCGTGCTCGGCTGAGCACGCGAGAGTTCCGGTGAACCCGGCTCCGTTAGAGTGGCCGGTTGCATACACCCGCGACTCATCCACGCAGTAGTTGTCCTTGATGCTATTGACAAGATCGGTGGTGAAGACCTTGTCGCTCACGCCTGGCGTGGCGTAAGTTGGACCCTCCCAGTCTCCCTGTTTGGCCCATTAGCATGCGATGACAGCCGTCGAGGTTTTGAGTCCTTCCTCACATTGATACCGGCAGGGTACACGCTGATCATGTTTGGGTTAACGCTCTCATCCGAGAATCGAGTCTGACGTTCGAACTTGCTGGGGTTGTTGCCGGAGCCATGGTACGCGATCAGGAGAGGCAGGGCCTTGTTGGCTTCATAGCTCGACGGAAGGTGAATTATGTAGCTTCGCGGCCATCCGCCGCTTTCGATGCTAAAATTGCGACTTGAGCCCGCCCAGTCGTGGACCGTCGTGCACCCTTTGGACTGAGATGATCGAACAGCAGCGGCGTTGACTGCACCCGAAAAACTCGATAACAGCGCAAGGGCAGCAACGCCATTCTGTATGAGGACAACCATTTTCAAGATCTGAGAGGTCGCAATCGATGGTCCTTCCTCAGAATATGCTGCGTCTGCTTGTGCAAGGTACGAGAGACAACTTGGCGCAACTGCGATAGTACTTATACTACGAGATTGTTGGAGGCTTTCTCAATGGCACGAATCCCATAGAGGACATTTAATTTCGAATCCGTTCGAGGCCCGCGAACTTATGTCAGAGTCGCGCTTCATTGGGACATGGTTGCATGAGCACGCGGCGGACTCATGATAGCAGAATGCCAAGCGTCAGCGGCGCCGACATAGCCGGGATGCCGTCGCGGCCGGGGTTCTCGGCTGTGGAACGCGGCGAGGCAGACTGGATGGAGGAGCAGCGGCTTGCGCGAGCAAGGAGCTGGACTGCCTTCAGCGGTCCATCTTGATCCGATTCAAGTCCTCTGTTGTACGACGAGAATGCACCTATGCTCTCAAGTCTTTCCGAGGATCAATGACAGTCCGAGCTGATACCCGTAGGTGCATCGCCGAGTGCCGCCGTTCTTATCCACATGTGCTGACGTGCTCCGATTGCCAGAGACGCTAAAGGATGGCACTTGTGGGCGGCCCACGACGTGCTGCGGCAGTTTGATCAGGCGCCAGCCGTGGTAATCGCCGACTGATTCCATCATCCGCCGGGGCCTCCGCCGAAGACTCCGCCCTGGGTATTTTGCGTCAGCCCTACCGGCTAGTCGCTCCGCAAATATGTCATCCCGCAGCGCATAACTGGCTGTGGATTGGGTGCTACTCGATCAAGCAGTGAATGGCCTGAGAACAATGTTATTGTTGCCAGCCCCAGTTGCACCACGTCTGTGCTTACTCTCAATGCCGTCAGCCTCGGCAACAGTGCCGCGACTCTGGCGGCGCCATTCAACAATAGCAGCCTGCTTAACTCTGAAGGGTCCAGGCCCAGGCAAACTCGATCGCCAATACGGTTTCGGCCGTCTGTTGTCCTTGTGTTCGCTCTGTAGTCATCTTGCATACATGTACATGTACGGTGGACTTCAGGTACACCGTCTGGTATCTCTATCTAAATTTTAGTCGACATACATAGCAGTGGGAGGGTGTTGAGAGGGGCGTTAAACAGTTGCGTCAACGTGAGGTAGTTGCGCATGCCCTTTCCTACCTACATGTAAACGCTGAAGACGGGCGGAATATATCTACTACGGATACACTCAGACTGCTGCTTTGATACCTAATTAGTTATCCAATGAAGTCCCTCGCCTCCTCCGTAGTTCAGCACCCGGCCGCTGTGGGGCGCTGAAAGCCTTGCACCAACAGATAGCGGTGCGAAACTTCGGCGATGGAATGTGGAGCCTTTTGTGATCAAACTATATGTCGGTTTTAAGGAGAGCTGGACATGTGATGTCTTGCCAGCAGTATGACGCCACTCAACCGGACCAACCTTTCAGAGCCCGCAGTCTATTAGCTACATGTAACGAGAGCCGCCGACGTGCATATGACCTCGCAAAACCCGCGCCCCATTTTCTGACGGTCTCTCTGGTCTTGCCAGTATATCTACAAACTAGCACTGGAAGTGCTTTGCTAGTCCGCCAACATGATCTATTCTTTCATCTCATGATTATATCATCCAGTCTACACAATGAATTCACTTGTCACCAGCATCATGAGTGCTGCAGCTGCGGCAGCAACCGCCGAATCCGACTCAGACTCTTTAAACTGGGCGGCTATCGAAGAGTTTCTTGCCAAACATCCTTTACCGTCGTCGTGGGTTTGGCTCCTTGTAACACTCCTCATACGATTGTTTATGATTGAGTCTGGACTTGACGGGCGAAGCACAGGCATCTTAGGCCTTTTCTTTGCCACTCTCACCCCGGCTCATTTCACAGCGACGACCGATAGACATTGGTCGGAGGTAATCGCAGCATGTCAACCACATCACACAATGGTTGATTTTGGTTCATACACCCAAGTTCCTAAAAGGAGCATATATATTCACAGCTGGCATTGGTTTGAATACTGGGTGGACTGCGTTGCTTTCAAGAAGCACATTATGCTTCAGCAGCCTATCCATAACGAGGATGGCATAGTGACAACATGGCTGCCATGGCGACACAGGTCCCCATACAGACTCACAATCGATGGCGAATTTCATGATACTGTCGGTGTCCAACGCTCCAGCTCCATGCCAGGGCAGCCAACCCTGGTGTTGGGTCGCCTCACGCGCCAGTCAGGCAGCCGTCGCAATATGGAGAACAATCCGCGAACACTGAGGCTGGCATACGGGAATTACGATTTTGAGATCCCTAGAGGAGACGATATAAGAGCCTCATTCCACCGGGACCGTCACAGAATGGCCATCTCCACTATTATATGCTTTACCTTGTTCGGCTGGGGTCTCGCGTACCGGGATACAGCAGCGGCAGTCGTGTTTACCGTCTGTATGGACGTTGTGACCCTGGTCGCCTGGGCCTTTTGCTGGAACGTGCCTAAGACCGGTCAGCCCTGGGACTTCTATCAACGCATTAGTCGCGATGCCAACCGCATCCATGAAGTAGGTAGACGATTCCTTCAAACAAGAAGCACCATCGACGTCATTTTATATTTAGATCACCAGAGACGCTGGACCTGGTGCAGGATAGGAGATACCTGGATATCCGTGATGATTGACGCCGAGAACCTGGTGGCCGGGTATTTCTTTTGCATGCTCAGCCTTCTCGCACACACACTTTTGCCCGGTGGTTGGATGAATGAAACCAACATCAAGCCTAATATAAAGGCAGCAATTATTGCTCTACTGCTGAAAATGGCAATTGCACAGGGCGGCGATTCGGTTCTTGCGGTCATTGGGCAGTTTCTTGTGTTTTTTACTGGGCACATACCTCATATGATTGACTGGCAACCCCCTAAGAGCGGAGAGTGGTGGATCTTAAGCTTCTATGTGCTACTGTGGAGCTGGATTTCGGAGAGCTACAACTTGAAGGAGTTTGTGATTTGGGCGTATGAATTAGGTGTCACCATAAAGAAGGCTTTATCAGGCTAGTCTAATCCGCAACTCAGGGGGGTAATTTGGGCACGGCTGAAGCTGAAAGGTGTTACAAGATTTTTGGAGTGCAACTTGAATCCATCAAAAGCTAAGACGGTGAATGGGGAGGGAAAAGGTGGGTCTTCTGGGTGTGCCATAATACGACACAGATAATGACTTGAGCGCATACGAGTGCTGCATTCGTTTATCAACGTCTATTCTATACGAGCAGCGCTGCAATGGGTGGTCAATATCTATCACGCAATCCTTGGTGATCAGGCACCCTGACCAGCCTTTTCAAACCGCTGATACCTCTCCTCCCTCCACTTCGGGCCCCATCTTCTCACAAACACGACACTCGGGCTCGCAACCAACACAACCATCGCCATGAAGAGATACGTGAACCCATAGCCCCATGCTTCGATGATGTACTGTACGACGGCCGTTCCGACGGCGCTCAGTGTCGCCCTCGTCAGGTTAAACGACGACGACACTCTCCCTGGGTTCATCGGATAGAGATCAACCAGCAGTGTGGTCAGGATAGAGACGGGCCCGCTCAAGCCCATGCCGGCGAAAAATAGAACCACCAGCGGCGCTGCCAGGCTGGTCCCCGAATCGACAACCCAGCCCCAGCTCGCCATGGTGGCCACGGCCAGCAGGACCCACGGCCACATGAGATCTAACCTCGCCCTCTCGATGGGAAACCTCCTCAGGTCGTCGCCCCGCTTTCGGTCGGCCGACACGCCGATGCTGTGTGCGACCCTCGCGTAGTTCCAGTTGAGGAGTTTACCAACGATAATGGACCCAATGACCGATCCCACGGCAAAGGGAATGTAGCATAGCCCGACTTGGAGGTCGTTGAAGCGGTACTGCCTGCGGACGACGTCCTGCAGCGGCACCAGCATGGCGTAGTTGGCCATGACGAAGAGGGACATGAACAACATCAATAGCCCAACGTCTTTTTCGAAAATGATGCGTACGGCGGCCACGATGTTGGGCACGGGAATTTTGAGCGGCAGTTTCTTTGCCTCTGGGAGAGATGCTTCGCTGGACGTTGCCTCCAGGTCACGCCTCTTGCGACGCCACTGCACGTTTGAAGTCACCGAGGCGTTGAGTCTCGGCGGAGGAATCGACCCGTTGCCGACGATGTTACGCGCCGTCTGCGTCAAGTCAGTCGTCTCGCCCTCGACCACACCGAGTATCGACTCACCTCTGGAACAAAGGGCAAGTAGATGGCCAGATAGACGCAGGCTGAAATGACGAGAAACCAAAATACAGAGCGCCAGCCCAGAAACTTGGTCAGGATGCCGCCCAGCACGGGCGCCAGGGCGGGCGCAAATTGCACGCTCGCCTGCACGGCCGTAATGTATCCTCCCCTCTCTGCGCTCGTCGTCAGGTCCGCAACGACGGCGCTCCCTATGGCGACGGTCGCGCTGCTCCCCGTGCTCTGCAGCGCCCTGAGCACCATGAGCGCCGCGTAACTGTGCTGCAGCGCCAGCCCGATGTTGGCGCCGAGATAGATGGCAAAGGTCAGCATGTAGACGGGGCGCCGGCCAATCTGGTCGCTGAGGTCGCCGAAGAACAGCGGCGCCACGGCTTGCATGATCTGGTAGACGGTGACGGTCAGGTTGAGCTCGGCGAGGGGGCGATGGTAGGCCTCGGCGATAGGTGTGATGGCGGGCAGGTACACAAAGGAGGAGAAGGGCGAGAAGAGCGTGCTGAAGACTGTCATGAGAATGACAAAGACCTTGATCTTCGAGGAGAAGATGGAGTGCAGCGGTCGTTCTCGGTGCTCTACCTGGCCCGTCCGGTCGGGGCTTTTGTCGATGATGTTGCTGCCATCGCTGGGCTCGGGTATAGCACCGTGTGCATCGACTGGTCGACTGAGGCTTCCCTGCCGCTCCAAATCTTCTTCTTGCATCTTCTCCGACATTTTGCTGATCCGTAGCAGCGGTTCCGTCCGAAGCCAGTGCGACAAGCGAGGCGACTTTATAGGCTGCGACCCTCCGGCCTGGCCAGAGAAATCAGCAGCACTCCCCCCTACCGTCCCTTGTTCAGCATGGCACGGGACCCATAAAGATAGTCCCCGACTACCTCATTGATTGCAAATGAGATCTGAGATTCGGTCTGTGAGTGTGATGCAGTCGCAGTCGAATGCACTCCACCGGCGATCGGTGGCGGTACCAGCGATTGGGTTTGCCGATTCGGCACCGAGCCGGTGTGATTGCCGGACATTCCACAGAAAAGCACGAACAAATCGATGAGATTTGACGACAAGTGTAGCTTGCCAATTTGAAATCAATAACAACTTTTCGTTAACTCATATCTCCGATACTGCGGGGGAATGTCCGGAGTTGGCTGTCGCCAAGGGTTGGACTTATGCCGCCAGTATTGACGACAAAGTCCGAAACCATAGTGACATCAAACGAGGCCGTGGAGACTTTCCTTGCTTTGACAAAGCAGAGCCGCATACAAAGGAGTAAGAATGGCCCCGTAGAGCCTCAGCAAGGATGCATGTGCGGTGATTTCAAAGAACACTTCGAGTCTTGATCGAGCACATGTTGCACTTTCACGCTTCGGTTCAATTCATTATTGTAAGTCTTGGAATAATGGATGACCTCCTCTATATTCTGCTCAGTTCTAGTTAGGTGTAGCATTCGCACACTCGGCAGTGGTCGTCCATGGGAAGCCAACAGTGCACGACCAGCACGGCGCTGTTGGGCAAAGCGTCGTGGTGCTGGTGACGACGCTGTCCGCCGTCGTGCATCCGCATGGCAACGTGACGAAGGCTAGTTTACGTCAGATCAAAGCAATGGCAATACATTTTGGTGGCGTACCGTCGCTAATGCATCCAGTTGAGCACTGGACGTTGCAGGCGTCCTCGGCCTTCAGGTGCTCCGTCACGGTGACGGTCGGGACGCACGAACCGGGGCCGCCATTATTGGGGGTGGCGGGAGTGGTGACTTTCACACGATAAGCACAACTTTCGATGATGGATTGATACAGTAGGATGCTCACTCGTTGGGCTCTCATAAGCAAGCGATGTTCTGTGATGGATACGTCAACCTTGCAGGCCTGACGGTGCCTGATTGCCTTTACACATACCCAATGATCGCAGAAGCGACAAGAGCTTTCAAGATCGCCATGGTGCTTTAGGTAGTAGGTTCGTGGCTGGATAATAACAACAATAAGCAGGACAAATCACTGGCAACAGGAGCCTCGCAGCAGACACTTCTCGCAAACGGCCTCAGCGAGCCTTAAATACCATTTTGAACATACCCATGTTCCTCGTATATCTCCCCGCAATCTCACTGCCAAGCCTAGAACCAAGAGTAGAGGGTTGCGTTGTAGACGGCAGGCCTCGTATAGAAGTCGTCGCAGGACGGCTGCATGCAGGGGCAATCCCATTATGCGGCTAACATGCATGTAGCTTCGGCGAACCAGACATTCGCTCGTGGGCTGACTCGATCTGCAAACACGACCAAAAACACACGAAGCTTGAGCTCGTATCGTTCTCCGGGTGTGGGGAACGCGGGATTGGTTTTGAAAAGGGGATTTGGATCCCAGCGCAATCTGGCTACTGGACTGCTGGTCGCGGAACAGGTTAGTCCACCAATCAATGAATTGAGACGAAGTTGTTTCGACAACTCCGAAGCCACATCTCTCAAGGGCCTGCTTGACATTCCTATTGAAGTTGTGCATAGCAGGGTACAGTCCACATGGCATCGTACATGAAGTCGCACTGCCAACCTCCGTCACGGGATTCGCCCTCATAGAGGCCGCTCTATTCCGATAGCCAATTGCAGCCGCCGGTCATTTAAAACCGAACACTCGCACGTGGACTTTCCAAGATCCTGCAGCAGACTGTCCTTTTTGTCGCGAAATTCCCCTCCCCCAGTCTTTATACTAGGGCTGGGAGATTCTTACCACCGCCGCAAGATGCTTGGCGATTTCCGAGTAGAGATATGTCTACGTTGTAGCCGGATACAGGATTACTCGTTCTTCGTCAACTTGATCCAGCTCCATGGGTGTCGCAGGCTGTACGGACCATCGATGGAAGCATCTCGATCGATCATTGTCTCTGCGCAGGCACTGTCCCTTCCATACCTGTTCCTGGGTGGATCCGTTGCGTGTGCCAGCGACGCATCTCCGGCAACGAGTTGTGATCTGTGCGCGCTCCAATCTTGGAAACGGCTCATGGCGTCGTCCCCGCAGTCCCCATCTCCTCATCTTGCACGCGGGCGCGATGGAGACGCTGCATCTTGACTGGACGGGAGGCTTCTTATTCGAAACGCCGTCCAAACTCCCCTCCGCAAACTTGGCAGGCGGGGGCGCAGTTCGTGGTTGCCCAGCCAACGCCACCACGGCTAAACAGTGGAGCGCCGCTCCTCGCCGTCCCGTGAGATCGAGCCTCATCTCATCGCCTTTGCATTCTTCTCACCACTGGATTCCCTGTCCTACCCTCCACAGCGAACGGAGAAGCCTTTCAAATTCCTCGGCCTGCGAGCATCGCGGCGGCCACCACTCGCGACGCGCAAAGGATGCTCTAGTGCTCAGTCGAACGACCAACACCTAGCCCCTCGATGACGCGACCATTGAACCGCTCACGCCGCGTGTAAACAAACCCATCGTACCCACCAGTTCGCATATAGACGGGCTCCCGCACATACACCTCGCAGGGACGCACGCATACCAGACGGCAACGCTCGGCACCCCATCCTGTTCGCCCTCAGGGCCCACGGCCTCCGCAATGGACAACTCCAGCTACCTCGCCCAGCAGGTCAGCAGCAGCATCGGCCAGCTGCACGGCCTGTTTGACGAGATCGGCGTGCCTAGCCAAGAGCGCGATGCGCGAGAAGCAGAGGTGAGATTGGCTGCCCTTCCGACGACGGGACCCCGCTGACGCTGCGAGAAAGCTCTTCACTGCTCTGTCCGAGGCGCTCAGCAGCCAGGTGCGCCTCGTCACGGCCGAGAAGAAGGAAATGGTCGATGAGGCCAAGAGAATCATCACCGCCATCCGGCAAATGGAGGCGTCGCTCGACGACTCGAAGCCGCTCCGGAGATCCCAGGACGGAGACGACGAGTTTCGCATCACGTATCCCCTGACGCGATGCCTGCAGGCGCTCAAGGAGAAGCACGGCCAGATCAGCCGACTCCACAAGGAGCGCTTCGAGCAGGTTAAGAGTACGTGCCGACAGCTTCCCTCGTCCGTTTACAGAGTGCTGACAAACTGACTGCAGAACTTGTCGAGGCGCTCGAGTCCTACTCGTCGCATCTCGAGCCGACCTTTGTCCAGATTGCCCTCCCTCCCACGGGCCCTAACCAGTCCATCCCCACGAACTTTGACCTGTCTCCATCCTACGTCGACCGCCTAGACGTCGAGTTCACGCGAGTGTACGAAGAGTACACACGCCGCATTGCCTCTGTCCAGACCTTGTCGGACTGCATCATCCAGCTCTGGGCCGAGCTGGGAATCCCGCAGGCGCAGCAAGACGGAACCATCGTCAAGTACTATCGCGACGCACCTGAGCAGCTGGGCCTGCACGAGGAGGACATCAGCCGCCTCCAGACGAAGCGCGACCGACTCGCCGACGAGAAGAAGAACCGCGAGAAGCGCCTGCGCGATCTCAAGTCTGCCGTCGAGGCTCTGTGGGCCAAGCTCGGCATCGAAGAAGCGGAGACAAGGGCCTTCCTGAACCAGAACCGCGGCTGTGGTGTCCGGCAGATCAACGAATTCGAGGACGAGTTGGCGCGGCTCAACGAGCTGAAACGGCAAAATCTCCACTTGTTTGTCGAGGACGCCCGCGTCAAGCTCCAGGATCTCTGGGACGCCCTGTACTTCTCCGAGGACGAGATGCTCGAGTTCACCCCTGCCTTCTCCGACGTCTACAGCGACGCCCTGCTGGAGGCTCACGAACGGGAGTTGGCGAGGCTGGAGGCGCTCCGAGAGCAGCGTGCTCCGACGCTGGCCCTGATCGACAAGCACAAGGGGCTCATCAGCGATCGCGACGAGCTGGCGGCGTCGAGCCAGGATGCCTCGCGGCTCATGATGCGCGGACAAAAGGGCGAGAAACGAGACCCCGGTAAGCTGCTTCGAGAAGAGAAGATGCGCAAGCGCATAGCCAAGGAGCTTCCAAAGGTGACGACAGAGGTGCGAAAGGCGCTCGAGAAGTGGGAAGACGAATACGGGCGCCCGTTCCTGGTGTTTGGCGAGCGGTACCTGGACGAGCTCGAGGCCGAGGAGGCGAAGAAGGCTGTTCCCACGACGCGATCCAAGACTCCGGCTGGGCCTCCGCCGTCGACGGCAAAGGCAGCAAGGACGGGCACGCTGTCGAGGGGCAACAGCACCAGGTCGGTGCCTCCACGGTCCATGACCAAGACGCCGACCGGAAACGGGCCGTCGGCGAAGAAGCCACCGCCGGGCAAGAGCAGCCCGTCCAAGATCCCGGCGCGAGCGCCCCTGTCCAACCTGAAGCACGGCAACAACTCGCCCGAGCGAGCGCGCCCCGAGTCGAGGAGCGAGACTCTCCGCAACGGCGCGCCGCTGAGGGCCCCGCCGCCCAAGATGCGCGACCTCAAGTCGGTGCCGGAGCTGCAGACGCCCGTCAACACGTACAAAGGGAGCATCGTGCGGCCCGTCGAGCCCGAGGATGTCTACGATGACCGCCCCCGCGTGGCGCAGATGACGCGGTCAAACTCCAACCTGTCGCACCACACGCAGACAAGCTACTACGACGAGTACGACGATGGGTACGATCACCGCTATGAAGACCGCTACGATGAGCGCTACGATGAGCGCCACGACGAACGCTACGCAACTCCTCGAGCCGGGCATCAGCAGGTCTATTCAATGGCGCCTCCGCCGCGGCAGATCTCCAACACGTCCAAGGCGTCGACGGCCGTGTCCAGCTCCGAGAACTGGGAGACGTACGACGACAACAGCGAGTCCGAGCAGGACGCATCCGATGCTTACTACGCCAAGCTTCGGGCTGCGCGCGGGAAGCGGCACGAGCCGGAGCAGTGCCCGCGGCCAGGCAGCCAGGCCAAGCGGATACGGGGCATCCCGCCGCCCCAGGGGTACAACGGTCCAGTGATGATTGACCAGGAGGGCAACAGGATCATCTCTGGGAGTGAGTGGACGGACGAGGATGCTTTTTAGCGCCCGTGTCGCTACATGGATTCGGTTGCTCGCCCGCGACGCAACCTCGGTGACTCGGCCATCCTGCACGGCTGAATGCGTTTACGAAGCTCATGACGATGCCGGACATCTCCTGCGACGACGCGCGTTTCTTCTTTTCGTTCTGCCCGCACACTTCGGTGGGAGGCATCTCATCTTGTCTGCTTTTTTTTACTGCTGTACCTATCTGAACACCTTCTTGTGTTGCCCATTTCTGATATTGGCGGTCATTTGTGTATACGGGGCGAACGGGGAGCGGGCTGATCGCCGGACGTGGCGGGGCCGTCGCGATGACATGGGGGGGCGTGGACACAAAAGGCGCACTGGGGAGCTGGCGTTTATAATAATTAGGTTGTGCTTTGTACATGGATGTTGGATCTGTGCCTGCGAGGGCCTCGTCGGTAGCAGCCGTAGTAGCGGCAACGCCGTCGTGTTGCGTCGTTAAAATTTCGGTGCCACGCAGCTCTGCGCATCCCGAGTGAGTGTCGTGCAGTGAAGATCCATTCAGTGTTCGTGCTCCCATTAGCCATGTCACGTTATTGTATTTCGAACATAAAGCGAGGATGAGACACACTCTTACGGTGGAAGAGATACGCGTCTTAGGGTCATAGATGCTGCCAATAGCTCTACGTTTACGCAGGTCGGTGATACGCAAAATCTGTCCGTTCTGCTCCGCAATAGCACGACCTCACTCTCAAAAGGGACTTCGGCATCGTCGTTTACAGTGTCACCTAATATGAAGCTTCTTATGCCAAACTTTGAATGGAGCCATAAAAACCACAAGGCCGCGTTATACCAAACAGGCTGCTTGATCCGTTGGTGAATTTCAAGTCGAGAAGGTCATCGTTATCTTCCAAACTCCCAACATGATCAGATTATCTTTGCCAAGTCCACATCAAAACGTCTTTGAACGACTGAGCCCAACTTGAATCCACACCATAGGCCGAACGAAATGCAAAACTTTCGAGGTTTTTCTGTCGTTGAGTTACTCTGTCCAACGCTTTCCAGACCGTAACTGATGGGCGAGGTTGCTATTCGCCAGGCTGCTCTCTACATGGGGCAGAAAAAGAATCCATTGGACTTGGACTCTTGTTGGAAAGCCAGCGGAGGTATTCTTCTTCAGATATATATATTTCCATAATCTCATTGACCGCCCAAAGAAATTCACTGAATAGTCAAAATGAAGATATTTCACCAAGAATATTAAAAAGCTTATGAATAAGGAGAGCGCCAGGTTGCGGAGTTCATTTCCGTCTGGGATGCAGCTGCTGCAAAATAAAGAGGGTTGTCGAACAAACGAACGGACGCTTCTCTGCGTTGACTGTCCGTCGTCGGCAAGAAGACCCTCCTTTGTTCATATGGAGGCGTTTTCCTTGTATTTGTTGCGCCGTTTCCGTGAGTCGTCAAAGACTTCCAACACAAGGTTGGTAATGATATCGGCAATTGTATTGCGCTCCCTGTCTTCTGGCTCTCTTTCGACCAAAATGACGAAGTTTTGGTTCTCTCTCAACTGTTTCCACGCAGCTCGAGGAACGCTGTGCAGACGCGAATCGAAGTTCGTCAGACTGTCATGGAAATGCCTCCGCAAATCTGCTTTGGAGAAGAGCCTTATCGACGAAGGCAGGGTTTGCCAGAAGTTCGACCAAGCCGGAAGTTGGCGAATAGTGATGTCTGCATAAACCCAGAGAGCCATGCGTACACGCCGCTGTCGATCTAGTATTTCTTCTTTGGCAGCCATCACGGCTGGATCGTCCTCTTGCTGAGGGAAAATTAGCAATACGGACCCGAATGCATGGCTCTTGTATATGCCTACCAATCTAAAGATGGGAAACTTGATGTTCGAGGACGATAATTGTAGAAGCACTTCCAAGACTATGAAAGCATAAGCCTTCTTGTCTTCGATTGTCTTGCCTGGATCATTTGTGGCATGCTGCAAATGACGGAACAGACAGAGCTCCAGATATCGACAACAACTCCACCTCAGGAAGTCGGCCACCCCTTCATGACTTTTTTCTAACAAAAGGGGAGGAGAGAGTGGCGCGTCGGCCATCTGTACTCCATAGTCATTCCAGCCAGTACAGAATATCATAGCCATCGACTAAGAACCAGTTATCGTAAGCGGAAGATGCATGCGAGGAACAGAATGAGAACGTACTACCCATTCATGTGATTCAATATCATCGGGAGGGAAGATTGGAAACGCCACAGACTGTCCAGTTAGATCGTGTTTCACTAGGGCTCGTTCCGCATTCGGCAAGATCGAAGGACTTGGTTTCTTGAACCCACAGGCAGGGGAGTCAAAAAATAGTCGCCGGAGTGCCACCAACCCGAACGTCCATACCATGTCATATCTGTGGGGCAATGCAGAAAACAAAACAGCTAAGTTGCCCTGCCTTTTTGAAAGAATGCTCATCAAGTCGTAAAAACTTGCGAACACATCCAGATCTTCCGTCTGGAGAGTCAGAAGTCGGTATAGAGATGTTCCTATACAAAGAGAAGGGAAAGGTGAGAAACTGGAAGCCTCTCGTCGTGCGTTCCCATAACTTACTCTCAAAGAGAGATCCAGACTCGACTATGTCCAGAAAGCAGGCTTTGACGCAGGGCCCTTTCCACAGTTTGGGGTTTAAGTTCCTGCAGCAAGCTTTGCAAGGAATGCCGCCGTCGCACTGAGAAACGCGACATTAGAAGGCATAAGATGAAGGAGCGTTCAATTTACCTTGATTTTTGTTCTTCGGTACCGGAAGCAAACACCACTCAATCGTGCCTCTTTTTGTGCTTCCCTTTGCTCATCCGTCAATCTGCCTCGTCTTCCCCCGCGCCTCGCTGAGTACGGCGGATTGTGCCGTGGAAATCTTGAGGGTTTCTGATGTACCAAATGACTCGGAGATGCGGTTGGAACGACAGGTGCCATTCCCTCGTTAATGAGGCCATAAAATGGGCCGCCCTGTAATTGAAGTGGAGGCACATTGGACGTAAGTGGAGGCTGTAATGCGTCCACGGGGACATGAGCAAGCCCGCCTCGACTCGGTTCTGCCACAGCGTTGCCAACTGTAGGATATTCGACTATTGATTATTCACTAATGTGCTCCTAGAATGGGGAAGAGTTGAAAAAATACCAGGAAAGCAAGGCTGTCCATGAACTGGCGAGCCGAATGCCCCTTGGGCGCCAAAACCAACTGACTGAAAATTTGGTTCAGCTGTGGAACGGAACGACTCAACGGTACTTGTAAAGTCGAGGTCCATCGGTTGGGGAGCAAACATGTCCCAAGTCGACGGGATGAAGCCGTTGCCTGTAGGCCAGTTTCCAAGCCAGCCTCCCAAGCCAGCCAAGTCTCCATGCATGTGTTGCTGCATGTGACCCGAACCAGGATGAGGTGGCGCGAGATTTTGAGAGCCAGGCATTTCGCCGAAATCAAAGTTTACCGTATTACTGTTAAAATTTGGGTTTCCTAACGCAGATTCTGCAGCTAATAGATACATATCTGAGTCAATATTCACATGAGACAGCTGGATTTAGAGACGCACCTGAGCGTTCCCAGATCATGGGATCCTCATTCCAAGTGGCATTTATGTCGTGCAAGAAATAATTCTGAGGTACGTCGGCCGCGGATATGCCAAAGTCTGTCGTATGGAATGGCGCAGGGCCATGGTTAATAAGAGAACCCTCAAGAGGATCATCCGAACGCTCTTGGGGCAAGTCGGGAGCAAGATCTCCGAAGTTTCGATAAGACATTTTTGTTGAATTGTCATTGTCCTGCTTGCTGTATTCCTCATGAGATGTCAAGGGGAGGAAGGCCCTCTATATACTCTGTGCGCCGTGCGTACTCACGTCCTCACGAGAGCATAGGAGTTCGTGAACCAACACGCCTGGCTGCCTTGAGATGACCTGGCCAATCAGCGCAACGATCGGTAACAAGGCCTGCATCGTCATCCTTGCCTTCCATTCGCTGGACGCTTGGAAAATTGCGCCTCGGGGCTCGCATGGCCCATTTTTCTCATGACCGATCAGTGAGCTCGTTGGACAACAAAATGGATGGCACCTCGGGCCTCTCCCGTGGTGGGTGGCCGACAGGGGGATGAAACGAAAACAGAGTGGTGAATGGGCGAAGTTGATCGGTGAGGTATGACCACGGTAAGCAAGGCTTCAGGTCTTTCTTCTCTTTCCCCAATGGTTTCCCCAAGGTCGGTTTCAGTTGCAGGCGTGGCACGATGAATGCTTGAAAGATTGGCTGTCAAGTCCCCAACGTCCATCACGGTACCTATGTAGCATACACATCCAGGGACTTACATGTGATGAACATCGACCAGCAGCAATGCGGTCCAGATCCAAGTCCTGCTCTCCAACCAAAGGCTCATTCAGGTTCCTCACATTCTGCGACTCTCTGCCATTCAAATCAACGCTCCCCGAAGACAGTCGCCGCGGACCACGAGCAAGCGCGATGAAGCGAGACCAGATCAAAGGCTTGCGAGATTGCCACCTGGCGTTTCCTCAGCCGCCTTTCCGAACGCGACGTCACGAACCTTTGGCTGTACGAGATACCCGTTATCAGAGCCTACAGATGAGCTCTAGAAAAGATTCTACGGCCAAGAAGCGGACGAAAGAACACCACTGCTACCTCGCATCGCGCCAGCTACCAACGATAAGCTGACCTCTGGGCCCGTTGGTACTTTGTCCGAGAAGGCAAACTTGTTAAACGCCCTCTCTCGCCTCGTCAACGCGAGCGATGATGCAGGCGAGCGACGAGAATTGACGCTGGCATTGAGGGGCCTCAATGGTCTGGACATCGCAGCCATGGCAAAGGCAAAGCGCTTCCTGAGCCAAAGTATCGTGTCTTCCCGCCACCGGCGTCGATCCGGGTTGCATCGCGCCCCGGCCCACGCTCCACTCCCGCTCCCGTAGACTCAGGCCCTGATGAGGCCAAGGCCGGCTTCTGCCTCTAAGCTGGGTCACGGATGTTAGCTGCAAGATGCAGCATCTCGGTCGCGCAACCTCTTGCGCCAGGCATTCTCAGTCAGCGCAGACCACCCGCCCGGCTGGAGCCAAATCCGCAACTTCCCTACAGTCACGTTGGGCACGTCTATGTGTCTCACTCTCCCAGAATTCGCAGCAGGTGTTGAATTAGGGCTCTGTCGACGCTCTCGAGTAGAGCTGGCGACGGGTCCCGGCTCCCGGCTCCGCCTCGTCCTCGGAGCCGTGATAAGTGGGCTCCGGCCCACTCCCGCCAAGACCCTCACGATTCAAGCTGTCAAACTAGGTCCAGGGGTCCTCGTATAGCGTACGAGTATTACACGTAATAGCCGTTGGGCCCCCAAAAATAGGTAAACGGGTGACAGTCGCGAACCCGTCCATCCCCGGCTTCCTTCGTCCCTAACGTCCCGCGTCCTGCTGCGTCTCGTTTGCAGCAGTCCCTCGTTGCGCGAATTCGCTTCCCTTCTCTGCTCTGCTCGTTTGCATTCCTTGCGCGTTCTCTGCTCCAGCTGCGCACGCCGATCCCCGCGCCCCCATGTCGTCGCGGCCCGCGTCCTCCTGGCGATGAATCCCGCCCATTCATCATCCTCGTCCTCCTCGCCCGGCCACCACGACGACTCGGCCGCCGCCGTTGCGCTGCGCGGCGCCGCCCTCGCGTTCCAGAAGAAGCCTGCCGCTACGCCGCAGCCGTCGTCGAGCCAGAACGGGAACAGGAATAGGGGCAATGGCGCGCTCACGGCCGCCACGGCGGTGGGCACGGGAGGCAGGTCTCCGGCTCGAGCGGGCCTCGCCGCGCAGACGACGGGCGGCTCGAGTGCAGAGGTAGACTCGGCGGCACAAGGCCACGCATACGGGCACCAGGCCGGGCTGCTGGCGGCGCGGCTGCACCAGCCCGTGGGCGGCCAGACGCAGCACCAGCAGCAGGCCAAGATCGACCCCAAGAACCCGAGCTTCATCGCGGCGACGCTGGCAGCGAGCCGGAACGCGAGCCCAGGCCCCAGAAGCCCTGCACAACACCATCTGCGTGGCACCATGAGCCAGGGATCGTTGAGCGACGCCGTCGACTCGGGGTCCATTGCGCCCACCGGGTCGCTCATCTCCATGTTCGAGCGCGCGAGGAACGAGGCCGAGGCGACCGAGAAGAGTGCCGCCGAGGCGCAGCGCCAGGCGGTGGGCAGGTTCATGGCCGCGCCGCCGAGGACGCATACGCCTCCTCCTAGGACCAGCAGCAGCATCCAGAGGGCGCCGTCGATGCCTCGGCCAGACGCGGGACGCGCAAAGAGCCTCGCCGCCGATGTTCGAGCAAAGGTCCAGGAGCCGGCACCAGCAAAGGCGCGGAAGCCAAGCCCTCCGCCCGTCGTTCGAGCTCCCAAGCAGCCGAAGCCAGCGTCTACGAGCTCGACGGTATCCCAATCGAAACCTACACCCATCATCCAAGCCGCGAAGCAGCAGAAAGCTCCAGAACTGGCATCAACGAGCTCGACTGTACCCCGAACGAATCCTGTACCCGTCATACAAGCACCAAGGCAGCCGAAAACTCAAGAGCCAGCATCTACGAGCCCGGCCATGCGGCAATCGAGTCCAACCCCGAAGCAGGGCGCAGTCAGACCTCCGGCCAAACACCTCACCATCCAGCCGCCCAGCCCATCGTCCATCGTCACGTCCACGCCAGAGGTGCTCTCCCCGACGCCCGTGAGGCCTGTGAAGCCGCCGCCGGTAACGACGGTGAGGTCGCCTCCCCACGTCTCCGCTGCGCTGTCGCACCAAGTCATATCATCGCCGTCGCCCTCACCGGATCCGCAGAAGCGCGCAAAGCAGCCGCCTACGCCGCCAAAGCCCCGCGGGAGCCAGAGGCTCGCGCCGAGCCAGCCTGCCAGCCTGACGCGCGGCTACTCGGACGCCCCCAGCAGCCCCTACAAGGCTTCGCTGAACGTCCCCCAGCGCGGCAGTCCGACGTCTACGTCGCGTCATCACACACCTCCTCCACTGCCGGGTCGACGCCTGTCCGTCGCCAGCGCGCCGTCCTCGCCCACGCTGCGTCCCTCGCGCAGGCGCCTCACCAACGCGTCAGCCAGCAACCTGCAGGTCGAGTCCCTCGCCGACGCCATCGTCGCCGGCTCCCTGGCCTCGTCCCGCCTGACGCCGCACAGCACCGGCGCCTCGCTCCCGCCGCCCGCCCTGCCCAGCCGCAAGAGATCGCCGCGCCTGCTGCAGACCCTCCGCCAGCCGGCCACCTCGCCGGACGAGGACGAGGAGCGCCAGCGGTCGGAGAGGGGCCACCGCCACAAGCTGCGCAGCGGCAAGCACGCCCACCACGAGGGCTCGCGGAAGCGCTGGCGCGAGGAGGTGACGCCCCGGGAGCGGAAGCGCTACGAGGCCGTGTGGGCGTCCAACCGCGGCTGGCTCCTCGAGCAGGGCAGCCCGGCGCGCAGCGTGGCCAGCGGCCTCAGCGTCGACACGTCCGAGTGCGTGGCCAACGTCGTGGTGCGCGAGCTCTGGAAGCGCTCGAGGCTGCCCGAGGACGAGCTGGCTGAGGTCTGGGACCTGGTCGACCGCGAGAGGCGCGGCATGCTGTCCCGGCAGGAGTTCGTCGTGGGCATGTGGCTCCTCGACCAGCGGCTCCGCGGGAGGAAGATCCCGCAGAGGGTCTCGGACAGCGTCTGGGGCAGCGCCAACGGCGTGAGCGTGAAGAGGTTCAAGGCTAGGTAGAGACAGTCTGGTGCAGGCCCTTTGGTGCGCGTGATACCCTGCTGCATCTGCTCTTCTTGTACAAATAGACTCGGCATTATCATAGAATTAGGCGTTATATACATGGCAGTGATCTGCAAGCTGTCCCCGTCTTCATCATTACAGGCATGTCCCATTCCAAACTCAAGCACTCGCTCCCGCTACCGCCCTACGGCTGGCTCGAGATGTACGTGGTGCTCGTCGCATCGCCAAAGTTGACGGTCACGTTGTAGTTGTTGATGACGGGGTACGCCACGGCGCCGTACAGGCTGGTCAGCGAGGCCGTTATGACGCCGCGGCCCTTGGGCGCCGTGGCGGGGATGGTGAGCCACTTGGAAAAGTCATTCAGCTGGTTGGATTGCTCTGTTTGCTCAGGGTCAGCTTCGTTCCTCGCTCTGTGCTCCGGGGCACTCACCCTTGCCGAGGCAGAACGAGTCGGCCACGACGCCCAGGCTGTCCGGGTAGCCCTCGCCTCCGGCGAAGCCAAAGGTGATGGCCACGTCGAAGACGCTCTGGATGTAGTTTGAGCTGTGGATCTTGACGTTGAAGCCGTCGCCCGGTCGGATCGTGTCCGGGACGGCGATGCCGTAGATGCGGGCCTGGCCAAGGCCGAAGAGGCCGGCGGCGGCGGTGACGATGAGGGAGAGATGCATCTTTGGTGAATTGGGCTGTCTCTTTGATCGTAGGTTCGCCGTCGAGGGTGGGAGATGACGGATTGGTGGTGGCGATGGGTCCGGCAGCCGTTGTTCATCTTGCCCGTCGGCTACCTCCCATTTATACCTCTACCTCGCCTGCTGCAGTGGGCTGGAAATAGCAATTGTCCGTCGTGCAACCCTTTCGGCGGCCCAATTACCGCTGTGCCGGTTTCCTCCCCAACCATTGTGTATACTGTATGTATGTCAGCTTCAGCCTCACTGAGCCGAGCCTCGTTCATGCAGCCACCACCCGGCATCATCCCGGACAGCTCTCCTTCAAGCTCGTATCCTCCACGTCGCTCATGGCGTGCTTATCCAGGCCGTGGCGGTGGACCTGGCGACGTCACCCCAAGGCACAAGAGCGCCTCTGCGGGGGAGCTCGAGATGCCGGTATTGGCCAGCCGGTGCCGCGTGAGCTCGTCCCGGTGTGAGCTAAACGCGCCACGTTGGCTGCCGATCACCGCCGGACCGGCTGCCGAGGCGGTGCAAGGCATGGCGTGTCTCACGCGCACGTTGCCCCGACGGTTGGGCCCGGCGCAACGGTTCTCGGTCAGTCAGCTCGGTGACGTGAGAGCGCCGGGCGTCTTCGCAAACGCAAAAGTGCCATGCGCGGGCCGAATGCATCAATTTTTAGCATTGGCAACGTCCCAGCGTGCATCTTTTCGTAATCCAGAATCCTCCGTCTATTCTCGTAGCTTACGTCTGGCCGTCACGACAAGTGCTCACCCGTTGCTGGCTGCAAGGCTCCATCTGGGCCTTCTCACCGCGGTGTGGGACTCGGTGGCGCACAGGTGATTCAATAGTTCAGACCCTCACCTGCCACAGCGTCGGTCAACGATGGCGATGGTAAGGCTCCGCTCACCGAGCAGCAACTCCAGCCACCAGACCGGATGCTTCTCGAGACAATAACCCGATGAAGTAACGATGCGTCTGCCGATGCACGCATCCCAAGCCACATGGAGGCCTGCCAATTGCCGGACTGTGGGAACCATGGCTAGGATCAGCAGCGCCGTTCCTTTGACCAACGCCAACATTGGCCACCATTGACTTTATCTTAGTTGCACTGGCCGTCAAGACCTCCGTGCAATTTGTCAAGCAGTTGGTCGTTGGGCTTCTGGGCCGGTTTCGTTGTGGTTTGCGAACCCCGCATGTCAGTGCTCAGGTTCCCTAAGTTACGTTGTGACTACTCTCCCCCAGCCATGCCTAGACGCTGCGAGCTCGCCGTTATCTGAAACAGTTCGGGCATTTTAGGCCCTCGATGACTGCCCATTCAACTTCTGTAGCAACTTCAGCACAGCAGAGCTCGGCGCAGTTGACGGGCGACTTCCGGACGGGCCGTCGGCCTAGGAGGGACGTAGGAGCTGCTTCTGTCGTTGGCCGGTTATGCCCGAAAGACGCAGTTAGACTCTAGAGTAGCCGTGGGCAAGTCGAGCACTACTTTGAAGTGCTCGCTCGACCGTCTTATCCGCTCGGAAGAAGGCAGAACAAAGAGGTTCCGGGGCCGTCGCCCCGCCGCGACTTCCGAAGCTTTCCCAATTCGGTAACCCGCCGGCCGAGCGTCCGGGCCACTTGCGCCCAGACACTGGCCGATGCATGACCAGCATCGCCAGCGACATCCCCTCACGCACCTTGAACACCAGCACGTCGCACACGGCTTATCGCCTCAATCGCATACCTGTGCACCGTTGGAGACACGAATGTGCTCTTGGTCTGTCGGAAACATGTCCTCGAGCACCGCATTCTTCCGTGCCACATGCTTCGCCTCCGTTTCCGTGCGACCCGTGGCGCGAAAGGGTTCCGCCTCCGCTAGGCAAGCTTCGATGGCGTGCCGCGGCAGAGGGACGCCGAGGCTGTCGACGGCCTCGAGCCATAACCTGTTGAGAACTGAACCTGTTGGAAGCCCGTGTCGTTGACCAGAGAGTCGAACCAGGTTATGCCCATCACCGTCGACGAGGGTCCAACCACCGGTGTACGATGTGGGCGAGCTCCGTGAGTTCAGCTCACCTACCGCGCCTCGTGCTTCTTTTTGTGACACCGTGGCGGGTGAGAAGCAGCACTTTGTACGACCCGCGGTCGTTTGAGCGCTGCCACATGCTCAGCAAGCCGCTGCCAGTCCGTTGTCGCGCACGCGCTCTGGCCATCGGAAGCACAGCCGGCTGCGGTTGTGTCGTGAGCTTGCCGTTGGGGCCTTGCGCTGTCAGGTCAGCAAAGTAGCCCGACTCGGCGTGGAAACTCCAGCCCTGTACAGACATGGCCGCAGAGGAGGATGCTTTCACGGGCGCCGAGCAGGTAACGATGCGCGCAGTCGGTCAATGGCGTTGCTGTTGGCGTCTCTTTTCGCATTCAAGTCAAGGGTGAGGAGCCTGAGGGTGAGTCCGGGTCTCGGTGCGAAGAGGCCGAGTTCCGCCCCGCATCGAGCCTCAGTCATCGACACTTCCCACGACCAGCGCCTCACCATCCATCCTATGTGCTTCATCAAAGTTGGCACGCATACCTAACGAGTGATTGCTTCGATTTATCCGCGCCGTACCGCGAGTGCGTAACGGCAGGGGAAGCAGGTACGGCTCCGTCAAGGCGCGCAGCGCGCATGTCTGCGATTTATCACCTCATCTCATCTGCGTCCACTTGAGCTCGACGCCTCCGACAACCGACGGCACGCTGCACCATGGTATCGGCATCTTCATGAAATCGCAGCATCGAGCATAACTGCAAGCTATTGGAGTCTTGGAACGCTTATAGTTTCGGCTCCAGCGTCAGCAACCACGAGCCCCGGAGTGATTCAACGCCGAACCGTCACGCCGACAATTTCAACACCTTCACCGCTCACATCAACAAACATGCCCCCGTGGCCTCTTCTCTCCCGCTCTTCACTCACGCTCCCTCGACTCACGCCTCTCCGTCTGGCCTCCGCATCGTACAGCATGGCCTCGCACCAAGAGCAGCAGCCGCCCTGGCTGAGGAAGCTCCTCGACGACCGCAGCCCCCCGCCGAAGCTCTTCGCCTGGACGCCCGCCAACCTCGCCGCCGCCAGCGCTCGGCATCGGCCGCAGGATGACCTCGACCGCCGCATCTTCGTCCTCGGCATCGGCAACCTCGGTCGCCTGTATGCCAGCCACCTCGCCCGCCACCCGGACCCCCCGCCCATCACCCTCGTCGTCCACCGCGAGTCCCTGCTGCGGGAATGGGTCGCCGGCGAGGGCATTGAGATCACGCGCGAGGGCGTGGTCACCAAGAACAAGGCCGCCTTCGACATCGAGTTCTGGACCGAGCGTGCTCCCGAGCACGGCCCTGTGAGGGAGGTGGCCGACGGCGGCGTCGTGCGCAACCTCCTGGTCGCGACTAAGGCCTCGGCTGCCCTGCCCGAGATCGATCGGCTGCGTGGCTATCTCGACGGCCGCAGCGCCGTCGCCTTTGCTCAGAACGGCATGTCGAAGCTGTGGCCGCCGCACGGCGCCCGCTACGTCGCCCACCGCTACCTCGGCGCCGACGCCCCGAGCTTCCTCGCCTGCATCACCGGCCACGGCGTCTACTCGCTCGGGCCCTTCCGCAGCGTCCACGCCGCGCCGGCCGACGCCGTCATCGGCCCCGTGCTGCTCAGCGGACAAGAACCGTCCGAGAGTGTCGAGTACCTCACGCGCCAGATCGCCACGGCGCCGCTGCTCGACGCGCGCGCCGTCTCCTCGAGCGAGCTGTGGCTGCTGCAGCTCGAGAAGCTCGTCGTCAACACGTCCATCAACCCCCTCACTGCTGTCCTGCGCTGCAAGAACGGCGAGCTCTTCAACGGCGGCGACCACGGCCCCGTCACCCGCGTCATGGACCGCCTGCTCGGCGAAACGAGCGCTGTGCTGCAGGCCCTCGTTAGTCATGAGAGCAGCGCGCAGATCCTCGCCGGCGATGCCAACGCGAGCAGCACAGACCTCGACGCCGCGCGGATGCAGCTTCGGGACCGCTTCTCGCAAGCCCAGCTCCGCAGCAAGCTGCACGCCTACGGGATCCGCGTCGGCGCAAACACCAGCTCCATGCTGCAGGACGTGCAGGCCGGCAAGCCAACCGAGGTGCGGGATTTTAACGGGTGGCTGGTCGACACGGCGGCCTTTCTCGATCAGGGGCTGGACGTGTCGACGCACCGCGCGCTGGTGGACATGGTCGAGGGCGGCGTGGTTTTGAATAAAGAGGAGCTCGCCGAGCATCTTCTTGCATGAGAGTCGCGTACAAGCATGTATATACAGGCATACATCAAACACGCCAGGCTGACAGCGGACAAGAGATCGGACGTTGCCAGCTTCTCGCCGCTGTCTACGAGAATAGAAGCACCACGTCTGCTGGCAAATTCAAAAGGGGTGAATCAAACGCGCGCGAAATAGGGGCCAACGGTAGAAGGACTCCATTGTACGGCAAAGCAGATATTAACAAGGGTATCTTCGCCATCCTGCTAGCAGACATCCGCTCTCGAAAACCATATGTACAGATTTTGCGGCGTTCCACACGCCCGCAGGTTCGATCCCTTCCCAGCCTCATCCATTGGGGGAAGGGGCTAAAGCCGCAGAGTTTCGTCAGCGGCCTCTCGGCGCTCCGAGCGCGTGTCGGACCGCCGGGCAACTCTTCTATTATCTCCAATGCCTCGAGTTGGCTCCCGGTGCTTTGAAGCAGAACGGACCGGCTGTGGGTGGTCCCAATAGACTCGCGGCTTCGAATCGACCTGGTGCAGCGCCGTGTCCAAACATCGTTCATACTGCGTGTCCTACCACGGCCGCTGCGTGTGGGGCATTTCCATAGACTCTGGTAATGACGCCGCCTTCGGGGATAGTGATTGCCAGAGCTGTTCCGGCTCGTCGCCCGCCAGCTGCCCGGCCCGTTCCCTGCACGCTGCCGGGGTGAAGCCGGCGCCGACTTTGTGTGATACTATCCGCCACTTTTCGTTTTCGTAGTCTTGCAGCGCCTTGCGAAGTTTTCCGTCCTGCGGTCGACGAGTTAGTCTCAAAAATCAAAACATTCAACTTTGTGGCGGGAACGAGCAGCTTCGCGATGTCAAGTCGCCAAACCAAACCCTTTTTGAAATAGGGGGGGGGGCATCCCAACGTACCATTTCTTCGGTCCACATCGTCGTCTTCGCCTTCAGCTTGGTGCAGTACCGGACCTGCAGCGTCCCTGAGGATCGCCCTGGGAAGAAGTCGGCGATTTGCTTCCACGTCAGATTCTTCTGCTCCTTGAGCTCGATGAGCAGCTGGTCGTCCTCGGCCGTAAATTTGAGCTTCGGCCCCCGTGGTCGCGCCGCCGGAGCAGGCATCCCGACCTGCCCTACCACGCTCGGCGCCCCTCCAGTGTCCTCTCGGCGCATCGTCTTCGAAGGCGGGCCCAGGTCCGGGAGATGGTGGTGGTGGTGGTGCAGGTGTGTCGCCTGGGGCTGGTCGGGACCCCCCGGGGTCGTCGCTGCTGGGCCGTATGCGGCTCCCATCGCGCCGGCCTGCACAGTTTCCAGGCCGGACTGGTCTACGACGGGAACCCCGGCGACGGAGAGGTCGAACTCATCAGGACGCGACCTCTTGGGGGTCTGGCTGGAGTACGGTGCGTAGTGAGACTGGGTAGGGGACGACAAACTTCCGTAGAGCGGCGCCGGCATCGAGCTTGCCGCGCCGAACTGGACGTGCCCAAGGCGGTGGTTGTGCATGTGCGCGGGGTCCATCGGAACGTGCGCTGCGTGTGACTCTTCTTTCAGGCTAATGCCAACCGGGCGGCTGGGGAGATGGCCATGGGCCTGGCTTGACGGCGGACTGGCGTCGGCAGATGAGACTCCGGGATGATGGACGGAGGTTCTGTGCTGTTGTGGCTGCTGCTGCTGCTGCTGCTGATGTTGTTGATGTTGCTGCGGCGGCTGTTGTTGTTGATGTTGATGTTGCTGTTGTTGTTGTTGTTGCTGCTGCTGCTGCTGCTGCTGCGGCTGTTCTTGTTGCGGCTGTGGTTGCTGCTGCTGCTGCTGTGCGTGATAGGGATTTTGGTGATGGGGTTGATAGGAGGTGTGGTGATGATGGGCCGGGGAGGAGTACGCGTGCTGGAGGTGGTTCAGCCCGCTCGCATGCGAGCCTTGCCCCGGGTAATCCACATTGTAACCTCCGACTCGATAGTTGTCCGCCAGCGTGACTCCGGCCCATGGGTTCCGCCAGAGCGGACGGCTCTGGACGGCTTCCAGCCTGTAAGAGAGTTGGTCTTGGTCGAGCGACAATCCTCCGGGCGCCGTCACCGGAAGACACGGGCTGGGCAGCGTCGGCAACGTCGTCGAGATGCGGGCGCTGGGCAGAGAGACTCGGCCGTGGAGAAGTTACGTGCTGTCGTTTACTGACAGGGGCGGGTTTGGAAGCGGTGATCTGCCTGGATGCAGGTCACGTTTCCTGTGCCGAGGCGGTCTCGCCTCTGCCGGGTCAACAAACAGAGCGATCAATGGCCAAGCGGCACGGTGCCTTGCTCAGATCCCCGACTACGCGTTGTTAGCGCCCCTCGATGAGAGGACTGCGTTGGCAGCCTGCAGTATCCAGCAGGAAGGGGCTTGTACGGGCGAGTTTTTGTGTGGCGATGACCGGGGTACGGGTGACGGCGGCCCGGCGAATAGGGACGTGTCGAGCGTTCCAGCTCCCGGTCTAGAAGCCCTCGTTGAAGGGTCTATTCTGACAGAAGTAATGCCTCAACGACGGAAGCCGTCCGAAGGCTACCGTGGCTCGAGGACCCAAGTCGATACTTATTGACCATAAGGGCCCGGTCGACAACAAGCCTTTGTGGGGAGGCCAGAATCGCTCGCGAAGAAAGATGCCGAGGATCGGGGACAAGACAGACAGGCGAAGCACGTCGGTGTGGATCTCAAAAGCGAGCCGCTTGTGGACGAGTCGAAGGGTATATGAAGCCCTCCATAAGAGAGGCGTCACTCGTTCCCGGAAATGGACCTGGGGCCCTGCCCAGCCAGCTTTGGCTGGCGCCGATCGGGAAATAATTTGACGAATTTATGCCAACTAGGTAGCAGTGACAGCATACGTGGGCGCTCGAATCGGGCTTGGGTCGCCCTGGTCCCCCATTTTATGAGTTGAAGGCCATGATGATGCCACTTCCTCAATGCGGCCCTGGTGTCCACTTGTTCCGTTAATGTTCTGGATACCTCGTAGGGGCACGGTTCACCACGCTCGACTCAAGGGGCCGGGAGGAGAGAGAGCAAGGCCCAGCCCCGTTCGCCGCCAGCAAGGATATCCAACGCCAGGACAGCCTACCTTACTCTTCCAGCGTGGCCGGGGCGAGAGCGGCAGGGCAGCCAGGCCCATCTGCCGCCGGCCAGGCCAGCGATGCCGCCTGCCCCCCTCTCCTCCCCCACCTCTTCCTCCTCCATTCTCGCTGATGGCACCGGAAACTAGGTCCAGGGACACACGTTCTGATGCGAGTCTGTGGAGACGGGCCAGTCGACAGGGGGGTGGGGCCGCAGAGAAGGGCGAGCAGGGTTGGGGGGGTATAGTGCGTGCAGGGTCGGCTATACAAAGAGCCGCGGAGAGTGCCTGTCGAGGCTTGTCAATGCAGCGGGCGGCGGGCGCAACAGAGGGCAGCGGAATCCAAGGGCGTCATGGGCGTGGAGAAACGTGATTGACGGTACATGTGCTCTGGAGATTGCCGAAGGGTTTGGGGGGAGGGGGGGCCCAAACCGTACCGGACCAGGGGAGTTTAACCAAGCAGTCGGTCGTGGAGGTGGCACAAGGAATATGGCGGCGGTGGTGGGAGAAGCAAGGACTCGAGGGTCCAGCATGAGGGCATGCATGACGATGGATCGGCTGTGGCGGCCCGGTTCATCAACGTCCAATCATGGGGGAGGCGCCTGGGCGCCGAGCAGCGGCGTCGGGTTGGCCGGGCTGGGCTGGGCTGGGCTGGAAGTTGAGGGTGACGGGCCTCGACGAGAGCGGCAGCGCGAGAGGCGGACGAGACGAGACGAGACGAGACGCTGGAGATGCGATAGGTTGAGAGGAAAATGCGATGTCATCGCCAGGCATCCTGAGGCATTCGCACTCAGGTAGGCAGCAGCCGCATGATAGGGAAGGCGACGACATCAATCCGTACCTGACCAAGAGACACTCATCCGCCATTACGAATACACCACTCAGGATGGGTCCGTCCCGTCAAGTCAGTGTCGACGACAACGGACGGCCCTCGGAGCCTCAGCCGAACTCGACACGCCGGCCGAGCGTCACGATTCGTGCCTGACAGGCGCCCCCGTCCAACGTCAGGGTACGTATGTAGTCCACTTCGTCCGAAGGCCCGTCGTCGTCTGCTGTGGGGTCCGAGCCAGGGTGACAGGCGGAGCGGCCACGAGAGTGACAGACGGCGAAAAAAAAAGCCACAGAGTCTGAATCTGAGACAGCAGCAGGGATATACGTCCTCCCCCCCGCCGACCGCAGAGCCGCGCTGCGAGAGTCGAGGAGATCGACTCTGCTACGCATTGCCATCTGCTCCTGCGTCGCGTCGCAGCATCAAGAGCAGCCGCCACCGCTCATCTCGCGCGCCCGCACAGCCTCGTTGGATCGAGGCCGGGTGCACCGGCTGTGGGGTTCGAGGGATTCGATTCGGCGAGATTGCGCGAGCTTATGCGAGTGGCCGCCGGCGACGGACTGAGCCCGCCTGCATGAAGGAGCCGGCGCGAGCTGGCAGATTGAAGCTCACACGTTTACGAGCCCCCCAGTAATTAAGACACGAGCGGCTTATCGACGCACGCTGCTGGGGTGCAGACGACACCTCCGGATCGCCGCGCTGGGACAGGACACTCGCTGGACGGCGTGGCCGGCATGGCATGGCATGGCATCCCAAGCAGGGCAAGCCACGGCGGCGGCGGCCAAGGGCGTGGCATCGAGCGGCCGGGGAGGGCGCCATCATGATCGCTGCCACGGGCCGTGGCACACGCCATCGGAGAGCATGTGCAATCACATCGTCGGGCCTTCTCGCCCGCCCAGCCCGTATTCAGGAACAGGCAACGCTGAAGGATCCAAAAGTACGTAAGGCTTAGGTTAGTGGAGGGCCCGGCTGGGCGTTGACAGGGCGTGGGGATTGGGGGGGGCGTTTTTAACCTACGGGGACTGGACCGCGCGCAAGGGGACGCTGACGGACCGCGATGCTGCCCGCCCATCCACCACCACCACCACCATCATGATCCAAGGAATCCCTTCGCGGCCTTGGCAGCAGCCCACACCCACTTCCACCGCCGGCTGGGATGCCCTTCCTGGCCTCACTTCATGCTCATGTGCGCGCGCAAGGACCACCATAAAATTCCCGAGTCCCCCGACCGATCGGATGAGCCGATATGCTCGTAACGCCAGGACGCACGCACTCGGCCGGCAACTCATCCCAGGATGGATGGGCGGATGGATTGACGGATTGCTCCCATCTCCACGACATCTGAGAGGGCCGCACGGAGTCCTCCGTGCGCTGCATCCCACAGCCATGCATCCTCCGTCCCATCTCTCCTCTGAAGCGTGCGGAGGATGCCGGCACCGGCCGGCTTGCAGCCCCTTCAACTGCCATGATCCCCGTCCCCAACATTATATGCCCTATCCGCCCTATATGCCCCCCGAGATAAGAGTGCCGGCAAGGTTTGTTGCAGATGAGAATATCCCGACCGCTATTCGTACGGGCCGACGACGCAAACGGGTGCCTCGCCGTCCCAACGAGGCATCGCCATGCTTTCGTCGCGCTCGCAGAGTCCAACTCGGGTATCCAATGCGTGCGTCCCCCACCGCCTCGGCTAGCAACCCAGCAGCCTCGCCGCAGCCTCCGACGCGTCCTGATACACCACCACTGCGCAATCTGCGTCGTCCCTCGCATGCTCGTCGACGCCTCTCCCGCAGCAATCAGACGAACTGCTTACCCACCCCCGTAGTGCCGTGGCATTCGCGCGCTTGGGGCCTGCGTGCCCCTACCTCGCCTCGCGGTACCCCATCCTCTCCCTGCCTTCTTGTATTGCGCTGCACCTCTCATTAATCGTGCCCAGCCAGCTCGACCATGGTACGACTCTGCATCCTGCAGCCCGCAACCTCTCTGCTATTACGAGCATATCTCTCCTCGTCAGGGTCCTCGCGCCGACTCGCGCTCCCCCTCGCCCTGCTTGCTGGTTGCCTCCCGCTGCATTCCCCCCTCCCTCCCCCCCC